>CABHPP010129862.1:0-36047 GCA_902168425.1 Peromyscus attwateri | reverse complement strand
GAGAGAGAGAGAGAGAGCTCTTAGGTGTCTTCTCTTAGAAGAACACAAGGGCCATTGACGAAACCAGCCTGCTTCCATCTTGAGCTTAAAAGCCATTTTATAGTAAAGACAAACTAGGTTCATTCCTGTTTATGATTAAACCTCTGTTTCTCAAGGATTGGGTTATGCCACACCTGTAACCTTAACTACAAATGGTTCTGTACTGCCTGTTCCAGGAATGGCAATTGTGTCTTTGTTTCAAAAGTTGTTTATAAAAGTTGTGGTTTTTTTTTTTTTATAAAAAGTTGTTTATAAAAGTTGTAACTCTACCTTTGTTTCAAAAGGTTTATGACTATCTTGCTCCGACTACCTTGCTATTCCCGCTTGCAACCATGTCTTTGTTTCAAGAGGTCGTTAGGCCTAATGTTCTGCTCCTGTAACCTCACCTGTTTTGCTTGCCAAACCCCCCATTTGGAAACCTCCTATCCCTGAGCTATAAAAGCCTTGTCTTCCTCACATCCAATGCTGACCTTTCGAACTCCGCCTTAGGGGGTGGCAGCCCGTGTATACAAATAAAAAAACTTGCTCTCGTTAATTTGGCTATGGTGATTTGAGTTGTTGGTCTTTCTCCTCCCTTCTTTGGGATGAACACTATCTGTGGTCAGTCCCTGGAAGCCATGTAAAGGTGGAAGGAGAGAACTGACTCCACAAAACTGGTCCTATGATTTCCACACAAGTGCTGTGGTGTGCATAAGCCACCCCACACCCAACTCACAGCTAAGCAAACAAACAAACAAACAAACAAATAAATAAATAACGTAAAGTTAAAACAAGAATACTAGTTTTGGGAAAGTGTACAGAGGCTGGTGGAGGAAGGGAATAGGAAACTTATCTATGACAATTCCACAACAAAACCCATTACCTTTTATGCTAATCTAAAAAGGTCATTTAAAAATGTTATATTACTGGAAAAAAGAAATTGCTAAGTGGCTTTTAGCTTTAAAATGTTAGCATTTCTATGAAAGAATTATTTATTTCTTACCAGGCATTCAAAAATACAAGTTTAAAAAGTGTGTGTGTGTGTGTGTGTGTGTGTGTGTGTGTGTGTGTGTGATGGCATGCATGTGGAGGTAAGAAGACAACTTGTGGGAATTGATTTTCTCCTTCCACCATGTGGGTCTAAGGGATCTAACTCAGGTCACCAGCTTGGTGGCAAGCACCTCTACCTACGGAGTCATTTCTCTGGCCCTCAAAAGTATAAGTTTTAACATTGAGGTATTGTATGTCTAAGACTCTCATAAATGACTCAGTACAGTATATACTCCATCATAGTACCTTTGCCAGAATCTGGTGAGCAGTAAAAATATCTATTCATAAATAGTTGCATCTTGTTGTGGCTGTACTTTTGCTTTTTTGGTTTTTCAAGGCAGAGTTTCTCTGTGTAGTTTTGGTGCCTGTCCTGGATCTCACTCTGTAGACCAGGCTGGCCTTGAACTCACAGAGATCCACCTGTCTCTGCCTCCCAAGTGCTGGGATTAAAGGAGCCGCCACCACCACCACCTGGCAGCTGTACTATTTTAAAATTTATTTTTTACTTTTTAATAATTTCACACATACATGTAATCTAATGTATTTTGGACACTTTCTCTTCCCATTACCCTCTCTCATCTCCTTCCTACTGCTGCTGAACCCCTTCTCTTCAACAAGTTCCCCACTTACTTTCATGTCTTTATTTTATTATTGTTGTTTTCTTGTAACCCATTGAGTTAAATTATGTAGTTGCATGAGCATGTGTGTTGCTATTTACTGGAGGGCGAGCAACTTACCAGTGGCTACATGACTGAGAAAAATAATTACTGAAAAAAATAATTTCTTCTTCCCCAGCAGCATTAATTACCAACAGCTCCTCAAGGTGGGAAGGGCTCATGAGCTCCTTCCCTATCCAAGATGGGATGCTAATGGGCCTGTGGTCTGCAGGTAACCACAATTGATGTGAGTTCATGAGCAGGGCCGAGGGGCCGAGGGGCCGAGGGGCCGAGGGGCCGAGGGGCCGGCCGTCACTGTTAAATTTGCTGCTGGAAGCATTCTTCCATCTGTGATCAAGACTTCTAGATCAGCAAGATATAACATTTAAAAAGCAAAAATTTAGCCGGGCGGTGGTGGCACACGCCTTTAATCTCACCACTCGGGAGGCAGAGGCAGGAGGATCTCTGTGAGTTCGAGGCCAGCCTGGGCTACAGAGTGAGATCCAGAACAGGCACCAAAACGACATAGAGAAAACCAGTCTCAAACAAACAAACAAAAAGCAAAAATTTACTAGAAGAGCAATAGATATGATAGAATTGTCATTCCTTGATTCCAGGACCCATGAATTCCAGTTATTAGAAAAGCAGCACCATAAATTTGATACTGATCCACAGCACATTGAGCTCTTGGATAATATTACTCTCATATGGAATTACCTGTAAGGGAATGCCACCCAGTTTGTACTGTAACTGAATCCTAAAAAAGCCATTCCACCTTGGCATAAGACTAGTGAATTCCATGAGCATGAGCCTATTGCTATTACTCATCTGCTGTAAACTGAGTTCCCTGATTAGAAGTAATATTATGTTGGATACTATAATGGTGCATGAGGTATTTTGTAAATCTGTAGATGATTGCTTTGCAGAAGCACTGAAACCAGGGAGGACACATTCATATGCAGAGTGAGCATTTGCTCTAGTAAGAATAAAAATACATGTTCTTTCATAGTGATGGATATAGTCCAATGTAATAAACCTATCACCTGGTATCTGATTGATTATTCTGAGGGAAGGAGCCATACATTGGACTCATTGTTGGTACATAAAGATTGGGCAATCAGTAACGGCTATAGCCAGGTCGGTCTTTGTGAACAGAATCCTATGAGCCCATCCTTACCAAAGTGGCAGCTTTGTGAATAAGCCTATTGCAAAACACACAGAGTAGCCGCAGAAAGAGGCTGATTGGTACCAACTGAAAAGGTTAGAATGTCCACTTGATTATTAAGGCCTTTCTCTACTAAGGTCACCCTTTTGTGAATGTTCACATGGGCCACAAATACCTTCATATCTCTAGACCACTGAGAAAGGCCTATATACATACATATCCCCAATTCTTTTATTTTTTTTTCGAGACAGGGTTTCTCTGTGAAATAGTCCTGGCTGTCCTGGAACTCACTTTGTAGACCAGGGTGGCCTCAAACTCACAGAGATCCGCCTGCCTCTGCCTCCTGAGTGCTGAGATTAAAGGCGTGCACCACCACTGCCCGGCTCATGTCCCTGAAATTCTTAGCTACCGGTTTCCCAATTGTGTTTCTTTGACGTTCCTACCACACAGCAAAATCGTCGGAAGCCCATAAACTGTAACATCATAAATAACAAGGACATTTTTCTTTTCTATTTTTTAAAAAAAAACATTTTATTACGTATTTAAAATATTTTTATTTAATTCTTTGAGAATGTTATACATCATATCTTGATAATAGTCACCCCTTCTTGTCCAACTCCTTCCAGATCCACTCTCTTCACCCTTACCTCCATATCTACCCAACTTGAGGTTTTCTTCTTTTTTAAACCTAGCAAGTACAGTTTGTATTGCCAAAGTATTTTTGGGAATTGGGGCTTGCCCTGGATTTTATTGACCTTTTTTGTTTTGGTCACACTGAAGAAAATTGACTCTTCTTCCCCCAGGAGCTATCAAAAGCCAATAGCTCCCCACTTAGTGGTGGGATTTCATGGTCATGCTACCCTCATTCTGGGATTGGTCTTCCTTAATCTTGCATAGGCCTTATACATGTAATCACAGCCATTATGAGTTCACATGTGCACTGTCTTATATGATGAAAGAACTCTTTCCTCGGAGTTATTCAACACCTCTGGCTTTTATAATCTATCTTCTGCAATGATCCCTGAGCCTTAGGGTGAGGAGTGTTATATAGATATTCCATTTAGGGATGAGCATGTCATAGTCTCTTATTCTTGGCATGTTGATCAGTTGAGGGTTTTTATGTTAGTTGCCATCTACTGCAAGAAGAACTTTCTCTGATGAGGGTTGAGAGATGCTCTAATCTATGGGTATAGCAATAAGTTATTAGGAGTTGTTTTAATACTATGTCCATTTAGCAGAATAACAATATTCAGTTCTCTCCTAGGGTATAGCCACAAGTTCTTGCCCCATTAATGCCAGGAATGGGTTTCATTTCATGGAGCAAACCTTGGATTCATGAGAAAGTGGTTGGTTAACTTCCATAACATTCATGCCCCTGTTGCAATAATGGGGATGTTGTGTGTAGGGCCAGGCATTATTGTAGGTCACAGGATTCACATCTGATAATTGCTTTTTTCTCCTCTGGTAGTGTGCACAGCATCTGCCAGCACTATGCAAGGTAGTAAGTAGTGATGAAGCCTTCAGTTGAGTATCAGATTGATTTCTTCATGTTCCATGACTCAAATATGTGGTATCTTCAGCAATAATGTCTTATTGTCAAATTCTGGAGGGTAACAGAGATTATTGTGTAGCTGGTTGTTTTTTACTCTTTGCTCTTTGGGGGGCCTGCCACCCAGCTCCCAAATAATCACACAGAGACTTATTCTTTCTTATGAATGCCAGGCCTTAGCTTGGCTAATTTCTAGCCAGCTTTTCTTTTTTTTTAACCAACCTTTTTAATGATAAAACAAAAATTTTCAAACAAATAATATTTATAATTGACATTACATAAATTCCATCTACATTAATTATCCTCTCACTTAATTGCTTCATTTTCAAACTGTCTAGCATATTATCAAACAGAGACCTAACTCCCTCCATTGTAATAATGTTTCGAATTTTTTTTCCACGTGGAAAGTTTTATTATTAAAGGGGGAGGGGAGATGGGATAGAGAGAAGGAGAGAGAGAAAGAGAGGGAAGGAGGGAGAGAGAGAAAAATGGGGGAAGAGGGAAAGCGGAGGTGTGCATCACCTCATGGAGAGAAAGGGAGGAAGGAAGAAGAAGAAGGGAGGGTTTTTTCTTTTATTTATTTATTTATTTATTTATTTATTAATTAAATTACACTCATGATATTAAGCACATTTGTGTTATTCATAGATTACATTCGCAGTATTCATTCAATTATATATATATTTAATTTTAAATGCCGAATGTCATTTATTGAAGGGGGGAGGAGGTCTTAAATACAGGTTTACAGCACAATGGGAGGACCCCAGAGGGCAGAAGTTCGCTGCTGATGTTTTACAATCTTGCTTCTAATCTGTTAACGCCCATTGTTCAGGATACACAGACAAGGAACTTCTATTAAGCATTCAGGAGGGTGGAACCTGGCAGGGAATTAGCATAGGGAGGATATCAAGGTCAAGGTCAGCAAGCAAGGCAGCAGTTACCCAAAACTGGGGCCAGGGCCCTACAGGTCCCCCTTTTATTAAAAAATGAGCTTCTGACTTGGGTTGCGTGGGACGTCAGCAGGTCACCTTACCCGTCATGGAGACACCTGCCCAGGCCACACAGGTGCTCTGTCTTAGGTTTGTGACTGCCCCCCCAGGCATTACCCGTCTCTGAATACTCATTTTCATACAGGCTCAATCGTGTGTGAGCTGCATAGTTAATTGCTGCCAAAGATCTCAAAGTTAGCCAGCTTTTCTTAACTTAAATTAACCCACCTACCTTTTGCCTCTGGGCTTTTACCTTTCTCTATTTCTGTGTATCTTTTCTGTCCTTATTCCATGTCTGACTGAGTGGCTGTGTGACTGGCCCCTAGCATCCACCTCTCCTTCTACTCGTCTTCTCTTCCTATTTATTTTTTTCATGCCAGCCCCGCCTATCCTTTCTCCTGCCTTGCTATTGGCCGTTCAACTTTTTATTAGACCAATCAGGTGTTTTGGGCAGGCACAGTAACACAACTTCACAGAGTTAAACAAATGCAACATAAAAGAATGCAACCATCTTTGTGTCATTAAACAAATATTCCACAGCATAAGTGAATGTAACACATCTTTAACTAATATTCCACAACAGCATTGGTAATAGCTTGTATTGGCTGCCATTTTTCTTTCTGAGAAAAATAAACAACCACAAGCACTGCTTAAGTTCTACCCACAATTTAACTTCACAACTGCCCTTCAGAGACTGTTTAAGAATGGACCTTTTGGGGCTGGAGAGATGGCTCAGAGGTTAAGAGCACTGGCTGCTCCTCCAGAGGTCCTGAGTTCAATCCCCAGCATGGTGGCTCACAATCATCTAAAATGAGATCTGGTGCCCTCTTCTGGCATGCAGGCATACATGCAGGCAGAACATTGTGTACATAATAAATAAATAAATCTTAAAAAAAAATGGACCTGTCTTATTTTCCTTTCCTATTGCAGTCATAAAAAATACTCTGACAAACTCAATTTATGGGAGAAAGGCTTTATTTGGATCACAGTTCCAGGTTGCAGTTTGCCATGTCAGGGAAGTGACAACAGCAGGAACTTGAGAGAACTGGTCACATCACATTTACAGTCAAGACTTCAGAACAATGAATTAATGCACATTAGTGTTGAGCTAGCTTTCTCTTTTTTATTCAGTTCAGGAACCCCTTGATTAGGGAATGTTACCACCTACAGTAGGCAGGTCTTCTCACTTTGACTAGCACAATCAAGATATCCCCCCACAGACATGCCCACAGGACAACTGGATCCAGACAATCCCTCACTGAGATGCCTTTCCAGGTGAGTCTAGATTCTGTCAAGCTGACAATTAACACTAACAATTACAGGACCATAATGTGCAGGTCTTATAGCTATGGGTGGCACTTGAATATGATGCAGACCCATCTGTAAACTAGACAAGACTTTAATTTTCCTCAGCCAATGAATTGTAGGGAAATCTCCATGAGGCCAGGTACAGGCTAGGAGAGATGGGGTAATTCTCACTAGAAGTGAGAATCGTGAATATTTGAACAACTTGTCATATAAACTTTTACTTTCAGGGCCTCTTGGAGCCAAATCTTGAAACATATCACCTCAGTATAGTAGGTCAGACAACGTTCAGTTCACAATGGGCAATTCAGGTTGCACTGTAACTTGGTGGACCGTGATTTAGTATTCAGTTTCCATTAAGGCCCAGTGACAGGTCAGAATCCATTTCTTTAAAGGAAAGTTCCATCTGCAGAAGGTGACAGGGTTCTACCCCAAAGCTGCACGGGTTTGAACTGTTGTGCATCTATGAGATCACCACCACCACCACCACCACCACAACAACAACAATAAAAAATCCACTAAACAAAAAAACAGACCAAACCAAAACTCAAACCCTATATCTGTCACTGAAATTTGGAGCACCACTCGACCTGCTGGATTGTAGAATTCAGGTATCAGAGTAGCTTGCATGGCAGTGTGGACCTGTTGTCCATCTTTCTTTTGTGGGTCCCACTCAACAATAACAACCTTTTCAGTTACTCAACTGACAAAGTAACACATTCATATAAGGAATATGCTACCTCGAGAATAAAAAATTTTAAAACATTGGATGCTATGCCTCTTTTTTTTTTGTAGGAGTGGCCATGTTCAACAACCTATTATTCCCTGTAAAAGAGCTACTTTAATATGGTATGTATCACTGGATCACTAGAAATTTTGCCAAGATGGAAAGCTCTTGAATTTGTTATTCAGTCCCTCACATGCAAAATGCCATTTCTTCTCCTCCTCCTCCTCCTTCTAATATTTATTTATTATGTTGTTGTTGTTTGTTTTTTGGTTTTTTCAAGACAGGGTTTCTCTGTGTAGTTTTGGTGCCTTTCCTGGAGCTCGCTCTGTAGACCAGGCTGGCCTCGAACTCACAGAGATTCACCTGCCTCTGCCTCCCAAGTGCTGGGATTAAAGGCATGCGCCACCACTGCCCGGCTTATTTATTTATTATGTATATAGTGTTCTCCCTGCATGCATGGCTGCACGCCAGAAAAGGGCATCAGATCTCATTACAGATGGTTTTGAGCCACCATGTGGTTGCTGGGAATTGAACTCAGGACCTCTGGAAGCACAGTCAATGCTCTTAACCTCTGAGCTATCTCTCCAGCCCTCTTTATTTTTCTTAAAGGAAGTAAGCCTTTATTTCCATGTTTCTAAATTAAGCTGGTTGGGTTGGTTGCTTGAGGGGATTAATCCCAGCATTCAAGAGGAAGAAGCTAGCAGATCTGTGTGAATTTGAGACTAGCCTGGACTACAATAACAAGTTCCAGGACAGCCAGCGCTACATAGAGAGACCCTGTCTGAAAAACGAACAAACGAACAAACAAACAATCAAACAAACAAACTGTCCTGGCTTGTTTTATGTCAATTTGACACAAGCTAGAGTCATCTGAAAGGAAGGACCCTCAACTGAGAAAAATGCCTCCATAAGATCCAGCTGTAAGGCATTTTTTAAAAATTAGTAATTGATGGGGGGAGGGCCCAGCCCATTGTGAGTGATGTCATCCTTAGGCTGGTGGTCCTGGGTTCTATAAGAAAGCAGGCTGAGCAAGATATGTAGAGCAAGCCAGTAAGTAGCTCCCCTCCATGGTCTCTGCTCCTACTTCTAGGTTCCTGTGCTGTTTGAGATCCTGTCCTGACTTCCCTCAGTGATGAACAGTGATGTGGAAGTGTAAGCCAAGTTAACCTTTTCCTCCCCAGCTTGCTTTTGGTCATGGTGTTTCATCACAGCAATAGAAGCCCTAACACCCAAACAAAAAAAGCAAGTGGCTTTTCAATTAGGTCTAGAGTTATTGCTATTGCTTCCTCATTTTGTTCTGTCAGCAAAGTGTCATCAACATGATGAAACAGTGTTGTAAGTTTTGGAAGAGAAGGGAGACCAAGGCCCTTTCAGATTAAATTATGAAACAAAATGGCAAAACTGATCTAGCCCTGAAGTGAAACACTTAAGGTATATTTCTGTTCTTTGGCAGGTGAAAGATTATTTCTGGTAGTCTTTTCAAACTATTGCAAAAAAAAAAAAAAAAGCATTTTCTTTTTCTTTTTTTCTTTTTTTTTTGGTTTTTCAAGACAGGGTTTCTCTGTGTAGTTTTGGTGCCTGTCCTGGATCTCGCTCTGTAGACCAGGCTGGCCTCGAACTCACAGAGATCTGCCTGGCTTTGCCTCCTGAGCGCTGGGATTAAAGGTGTGTGCCACCACCGCCCGGCTGAAAAAAAAAGCATTTTCTAGATCAATAGCTACATACAAGTTTCCAAGGGATGTGTTAATGTCCTCAATCAAGTCGAGCAAATCGGAAGCAGCAGCTGCATTTGCACTCATCACTTAGTCTAGTTTATGATAGTGCACTGTCATTTTCCAAGATATGTGTTCTGCATAAGCCAAAGAGGTAAGTGTTGTAGGATATTTGTACAAAGTGTGAAGATGCATTTTCTTTGATTGGTGTAACAAAAAACTGAAAAGCCAATAGCTAGGCAGGAGGTATAGGCGGATTTCCAAGGAGAGAAAGGAAGAGGAGGAGAATCTAGGTGCATGGGAGACGCCAGGAGACGCTGAGGGAAAACAGGAGGTGCAAGATGGAAGAGAGGTAAAAAGTCACAAGGCAAAATGCAGATTAATATAAATGGGTTAATTTAAGTTACAAGAGCTAGTTAGGAACAAGCCTAAGCTATAGGCCAAGCTTTCATAATTAATAAGAAGTTTCCATGCCATTATTTGGGAGCTGGCTGGCAGGACAGAGAAAGACTCTACAGGTAAGTTAAGTGGGGCGTGTGTGAGGAATAACTACCCATTCATTACATCTTTGATGATGGCACTAATATCTATGACCCCTCTATAAATGTGATATTGATTTTGGTTTCCTATTTCCTTGCTTGCTTCCTTCCTTCCTTCTTCCCTCCCTCCCTCCTTCCCGTCCTTCCTCTCTCCCTCTCTCTTTTTATCTCTGTCTTCTTTTGGAGACAGTCTCAGTATGTAGAACTGGCTAGCTTGGAACCCCCTATGTAGACCAGGCTGGCCTCAAACTCACTGCTTCTGCTTCTTAAGGTGTGTGCCACCATGCCTGATCCTGGTTTCCTATTTTCTTAAAGAGAAGCAATTCTAGTAACACTTGACCCTTCCTACCATAATATTCTTCACTCCAAAACTGCATGCGGGATCTTGCTTGTGGCTGAGTTTGTTCAATTATGTGCTTTTGAGTTTACTTCTTTTTGAAATTATTTATTATTTTAATTACTAGATGATAAAAACAATATTGTTACTTAAATTACATGAAATTAAAATTTTGTCAATTGTAAGGCCAAATCTGTGTCTCTTTCACTTCTTTTAAATTTTTTTAGGTTAGTATATAAAGCCATGGGTGTCGTCATGACATCTTCACACACGTTTCATTGTACTTGTTTCTCATTTGTTTCCCTTCTCTAGCCTTCCCCATCCTCCCTGTCTCTCTCTGTCTGGTTCCCTTCCTCTAGGTAACCCTCTTTTCTCCTTTCTTTTTTTTAATTTATCTGCATTAGTGTGAGGGTGTCAGGTTCCCTGGAACTGAGTTACAGACAGGTGTGAGCTGCCATGTGGGTGCTAGAGATTGAACCCGGGTCGTCTGGAAGAGGAGCCAGTGCTCCTAAACTCTGAGCCATCTCTCCAGCCCTGTCTTTTCTTATCACATGTATTCTATTACCCTCTCTATTTCCCATTTCCCTCAAGACTCCTTCATCCTCTTCATGATCCCCTATCATGACCTCCTCACACACAATTTAAAATCTCAGTTCCTCATATAAAAGAAAATGTAGTAGTTGTTTTTTTGAATCTTGGTTACTTTGACTAATGTAATTTCCATTTCCATCCACTCTCCTGCAAACGCCATGATTTGATTTTGTAAGGTTACGTAAAATTCCATTGTGTACATGTACCACATTTTACTCATCTATTCATCTGTTGATGGGCATCTAGACTGGTTGTTAGTTATTTTCACTGTTACCCTGCAAGAAAACGTCACGGAACACAACAGAATCCACTAATAGAGTTTATTGGAGGACAGGGATAGTGAGTGCCCGTACGGGGAGACACGTATGTATAGAAGGAGAGAAAGAGAAAGAGAGAGAGAGAAATGGGGAACATGGCGCCGGCTTTTAAAGACAGGGCATGCAAGGCAGATGTAGATGACGTAGGCACGCTGCGCGCTTGCGTGGCTACGCGACGTCATGGATCCCGGTCACGCGAGACGCCTTGACCCAGAAATGGCCATCCTGACCTGGAACCGGCCAAGCGAAAGTGTCCGCCGGACATATGCAAACACGCCCAACCCTGGGGCACGTTGTGAACCCTTCACTGGTTCCATTGACTACTTATGTCAATGAGTGCAGCAATAAACATGGATGTGCAAGTGTCTCTGAGGTAAGTATATTAATGTATTTTTCATGCTTGAGAGAAGGAAAGTGAAGGAGAGTTGTATTTCAGCAAACTTTTCAGTGTAGAAATAGGTTCAAAGAGCATCTACAAATGCCTGATAAAATTTCCTCCACATGGCTTCTTCAAACATCCATAGAGTCATCCATCCTTCTCCCTACTTTCTCTTCCACACTATGAAACCTACTATTTTATAAGTTTCATAGATTCTTTTTTAAATATAGATTTATGTAGCAGGAATCTTAGAAGGTCTTATTAATGAAATCAAACCTGAGCCAGGTATTGGGGTAAATGCTGGAAGGTCAGAGAAATAAAACAAGCCACAGCTACCTCACCTCGCCGGATCCTCAGCTGGTCTTGCTTCCTCAGACTGGAGGCCTCTGTGTCCTCATATCCGAATGACTCTCAGCTGAACTGATGCTAGAAGCCTGAATGCTTAACCAGCTAAATGCTTAACCACGCCAAATGCTTCTCCAGGCCAAAAGCTTCGAGTTTCTGGTCCTCACGCCTTATATACCTTTCTGCTTTCTACCACCACTCCCTGGGATTGAAGGCTTGCTTTCTGGGATTAAAGGCGTAGGTCACCATGCTTGGGTGTATCCTTGAACACATGGATTTCTGCCTCTGGAATGCTAGGATTAAAGGCGTGTGCTACCACTGCCTAACCTCTGTTTAATATTGTGGCTGTTCTGTCTCTGACCCCAGATAAGTTTATTAAGGTACACAATATTTTGGGGAACACAATACCACCACAGATTTATTTATTTATTTATCATTTATTTATCTATGTATTTATTTATGTATTTATTTATTTATTATATATACAGTATTCTGCCTGCATGTATGCCTGTAGGTCAGAAGAGGGTACTAGATCTCATTACAGATGGTTGTGAGCCAACATGTGGTTGCTGGGAATTGAACTCAGGACCTCTGGAAGAACAGCCAGTGCTCTTAACCTCTGAGCCATCTCTCCAGCCCCTCATATATTCTTTCATAGATATGGGTTTGATTGGAATCACCCTACACGGGGGATAATGCTTCTCCCAGAAGTTACAGGCTGCCAAATAAAAAGCTCAGTGCCCAAGTGTGGGTTGTTACCCCTCCAGTTTTAGTCAAGAGTGTCTCAGAGAGCCCCCAAACAACACAGGCTATTTAAATTGTTCCTGAATGCCAACAAGAACTTGATGGTAAAGCCCTATTACAAAAATAGCACATACTTTGGTCGTGAGACCTGGAAAAATCAAGTTGGTACTGAGTAGGAAGCATCTTCGCTGTTGGTTAGTTTTCATAGTACGTGAAGGTGCTGAACAAGCTGCTGGGAGAAAATCGTCATCATCAGTTTTACCAGCTGTAAATCACTTCTGCTACAGTCATAACCAGTATGACAAGATATGCCATGGGTTCAATCGTGGCATGAATGTTATGAGGATAACCAACTGCTTTCTGATTGGATTTAAGGCCTGCTCTATAGGAGAAAACTCATGTCTGGCAGTGTAAGGCTGGCCAGGAACCCATGGTCACCAACCCCCAGGGTGAACCTACTACCATTATTTTGCTAAATGTCCTCTCAGTTTGTATTTCTCTGCCCATAGGCTAGTGAAGCTCTCAGATCCCATCAGAGAAGTTTCTTTGTGTGGTGGACAGTGATTAACACAGAAACTCACTACTGGCCTAAGTGCAAAGAATAAGTATCCGTGGAATGCTCAGCCACACTTGGGATATCTATATTACACCCACTTCCTCTGAGACTCAGGGACTATCATAGAAGAGGGATGAAAAGATTGTACGACCTAGAGATTGGGTAGGACCGGAGTAAAGCAGTGTCTTCTGGACATGACAGGAGTACTGCGTTCATGAATTCACAGCAGCTGTGGTTGACTACATAAAACCTGTGCAAGCTCCAGCCACTCAACATTCTAGCGTGGAGGGGGAGGTGCTCATGAGCCCCCACTACTAGCAGAGGACTGACCTATGGACAGTTGACAACTGTTAGGAAGGAGAGTTCTTTTTCCTTAAGGGTGTGGCCTCTTCTTAGGTGACCATGCTCTAGAGGATGTAGCCATACCCAAGGGAATATGGGCAGCAAAATTTGGACTGAATGGGTTATTTATAAAAAAACAAAAGAGGACATGAGGTTGGAAGGGGGAAGTTCTAGAAGGAGTTATGAAGGAGTGGGGATTGTGAATGTATATTTATGCATGCATAAACACTCAGAGGATTAATACAAATATTATATTAAAAGCCTTTCATACTTAAGTTTTTAGAACATAGTTACCATTGAAGGTTGTTTGAGATTAAAGCTTTATTCCATCTGTGAATACATATTCACGTATTCATCTCAGCTGTAGGTGAAATTGTACAGAGTCTTGATGTCATTGATTGTGTTTGAAGGTACTAGATGGCATAGTTGTCCTCTTTCAGAAAATGTAAGAGAATTTTAAGAAACTGGTAATTTCTTTTAAAATAATAATACTTATTACAATTATGGTTATCACTGTGTGTGTATTATGTGTGACTCAGGTGTGCACATGCTACGGCACACATGTGGAGGTCAGAGGACAACTCTATAGAGTCACTTCTCGCCTTCCACCTTTACATTAGTTCTGGGATTGAACTCAGGTCACCAGGCTTGTGAAGCAAGGCCTGTACCTTCTAAGCCAACTCATTAATCCAGAAGCTTCTAATTTCTGTTTTCTGAGAGGCTTAAGAGGAAACAGAACAACAACAGACTGTTCTAAAACAAGAAACGGGACATTTAAAATTATTTCATCTATTTGAAATATGATTTGATAAAAATTTCACTAAAAGGGCTAGCCTCCCTCCCCTGTACATGACTGAAAATAAACTTAGTTACTTGGGACATTTAATCACAGAATTCTTCCTAAATTGTAAGGATAAAAGTTGGAAAAGTTGAATGACACGGGTCTTAATTCCAGGCAATTCAATATCTGTCCAAAGCTTGTAAGACTTTGAAGAGATAGTCCTAAAGAATTCTTTTTAAGATCTTGTACCCCTAGCTCTAAACCAACTACCAAATGCCAAATAAGGAAATTTCAAAAGCACAAATAAAAAGGTTGATTAGACACATCCTGTTGAAATTCCTTAGGTTCCCCAAAATATAAAACCCCATAAGCTCCCAGAGAGAGAAAAAGAGCAACTTAAAAAAAATTGCAAGTAGGCCGGGCGGTGGTGACATCTTTAATCCCAGCACTCAGGAGGCAGAGCCAGGCGGATCTCTGTGAGTTCGAGGCCAGCCTGGTCTACAGAGTGAGTTCCAGGACAGGCGCAAAGCTACACAGAGAAACCCTGTCTCAACAAAAACAAAAACAAAAAATAGCAAGTAGATTGTAATTGGGTTTCTTACATGAAAAATTTTATGTTGGAATGTAACAGAGCAATTTCTCCTACAGTTCTAAAGAAAAAAAAATGATAGTGAACTACCAATACTGTAAACAGCCAATCAATTATGTTTAATAGCAATTGTCTTAGGGTTTCTATTGCCTTGATGAAACATATGACCAAAAGCAAGTTGGGGAAGAAAGGGTTTATTTCACTAACAGTTTGTTGTAGAATATTATTTTAAGGTGTGTTACATTTGTTTATGCTGTGGAACATTTGTTTAATATGCAAAAATGGGTTGCATTCCTTTATGCTGCATTTGTTTAACTCTGTGAAGCTGTGCTACTGTGCCGGTCTAAGACACCTAATTGGTCTAATAAAGAGCTGAACAGCCAATAGTGAGGCAGGAGAAAGGATAGGCAGGGATGGCAGACAAAGAGAATAAATAGAAGGAGAAATCTGGGAGGAGAAGAAGAAGAAGCAAGAGAGATCAAGGATCAAGAAAAGAAGGGGCCAGTCACCCAGCCAGCCAGCCAGCCATGGAGTAGGAGTGAAAGTAAGATCACAGAAGTCAGAAAAGGAAAAAGTCCAGAGGCAAAAGGGAGACAGAACAATTTAAGAAAAATTGGCTAGAAACAACCGGACATTTATAATTAAGAATAAGCCTCTGTGTGTGATTTATTTGGGAGGTGGGTGGCAGGCCCCTCAAAAGAGTAAAATCCAACAACAACAAGCATTCCATCACCAAAAGCAGTGAGGGCAGGAACTCAAGTAGGGCAGGAAACTGGAGGAAGGAGCTGATACAGAGGCTATGGAGCAATGCTGCTTACTGCTTTGCTCATCACAGCTTGCTCAGCCTGCTTTCTTATAGAACCCAGGACCACCAGCCCAAGGGAGGAACTACCCACAATTGGCTGGGCCTTCCCTCATTGATCAGTATTGGAGAAAATGCCTTACAGCTGAATCTCATGGAGGCATTTCTTCAACTGAAGCTCCTTCCTCTCTGATGATTCCAACTTGTGTCAAGTTGGCCCACAAAACCAGCCAGTACAGTAATATTCTATGAAGCTTGATGCAATTGTTGAGAAAGAACTTCTAAAATTATAGTGATATACTACAATAATATAGTAATATTATTATACCTCTATAACGAAGATGATAAAAATGCATTTGGAATTAGAATTAGGATACAAATGAAAGCATAATAAAAGATATCTTGGAGATATCTGGAGAGATGGCTCAGCAATCAAGAGCACCTACTGTTCTTCAGATACCTGAGTTCAGTTCCCAGAACCATATCTGGCCACTCACAATCATTTGTAATTTTTGTTGTTGTTGTTGTTTTTTTGAGACAAGGTTTCTCTGTAGCTTTGTGCCTTTCCTGAAACTCACTCTGTAGCCAAGGGTGGCCTCGAACTCACAGAGATCTGCCTGCCTCTGCCTCCCGAGTGCTGGGATTAAAGGTGTGCACCACCACTGCCTGGCAGTCATGATCATTTGTAACTGTAGCTCCAGGGATATCAGAGACCTCTGACCTCTGAGGGCACCTGCAGTCATACACACACACACACACACACACACACACACACACACACACACACACACATACACACACACTTAAAAATAATAAAAACAAATTTTTTAAAAAATCATATATTGGTGGAGGTTGGGGTAGTTATTGAGAGTGATTAAATTGTGATATTGGAAGAAAATATGTTTAGATGCTTGATGAAAATATAATTGTTGCTGGGTGGCAGTGGCACATGCCTTTAATCCCAGCACTCAGGAGGCAGAGGCAGAAGGATCTCTGTGAGTTTGAGGCCAGCCTGGACTACAATGATTTCCAGAACAGCCAAGACTATACAGAGAAATCCTGTCTTGAAAACTCCCCCCAAAAACCAGTCTGGAGAGATGACTCAGAGGTTAAGAACACTTGACTGCTCTTCCAGAGGTTCTGAGTTCAATTTCTAGTCATGTGGCGGCTCACAGTCATCTATAATGAGATCTGGTGCCCTCTTCTGGTGTCCAAGCATACATGCAGGCAGAACACTGTATAATAAATAAATAAATAAACAAACAAATAAATCTTTAAAAAAGAACCCCCAAAGTATGTATATATAAATATATATCTCACATATATATATAAAAAAATAATTGTAGCTACCAGTAAAATTGCACTGTACTGTAGAATTTTCCAGTGGCAAAAGAGAAAAACATGTCAGGAAGACCCCCAAAAGATGCAACAACAAAAAAATTACACAAAATAGAAAACGTGGCCGGGCGTTGGTGGCGCACGCCTTTAATCCCAGCACTCGGGAGGCAGAGGTAGGCGGATCTCTGTGAGTTCGAGGCCAGCCTGGTCTACAGAGTGAGTTCCAGGAAAGGCGCAAAGCTACACAGAGAAACCCTGTCTCGAAAAAACAAAACAAAAAAAAAAATAGAAAACGTATAGAAAACACAACATGAGATGTCAGGGATAAGGCCTCAAATATGCAATTATAATTAACATGGATGGCTGAATCCCCCAATTAAAATACAAGGACTTTCAGTTTGACTTTATAAAAAACTAAATTATGCTTTATAAAACACATATAACAAATAGATATAGAAAGACTGAAAATGAAGAAATGAGAAAAGATAAAAAAAGAGAATTTAAATAGGATTGTTATGATTAATTTTAGATAAGCAAAATGCATTAAATAGTACAAATATTTTATATTTTAAAATGTTATGACTCAATAAGAATATATAACAGGAAACTTTGCTAAATAGCATAACATTGAAGTGTACATATAATAGTCCTTGGGAATGCAGCAGATTACAGCAATTTAGACTAGTAGCTAATCAGCTAATGTAAAAATAAACAAAGCTTGGGAGAAAATTACAAAATCCATGTTAGTAATATTATTTTAAGTTGTGATATATAAAATTCACATTTATTTTTGCTAAATATGATATAAGATGAATGTATTTCCTTTGATAGTAAGTCTTCTGGTCAGCTTCTCACAGTTTCTTGAATAAGTCATTATCCATGATTTTCAGTTTTGTTCTTTTTAGGCACAATGTTGTTCAGTAGATCTCTAAAACTTGTTCACGTTGTGTAACTGAACCTTTTTACCTATTCAAGAACAACTCCTTATGTTGGAGCCTGTGAGTTTGACGATTGTAGATACTGCCTAGGAGTGGAATTTCACATTATTTGTCTGTCCTGTCGGGGACTTGTTTCACCTAACATGATCTTTCTAAGAGCTTCATAGCATCACATATGGCAAGAGTTCCTTCTTTCTCTAAGGCTGCGTACCATTCTATCATGTATATTCTACATTTTCTTTTCTCATTCATCTGTTAGTTGTTTCTATATTTTGGCTAATGTGAATGACGCTCCAATGAACACCAGAGTGCAGGTATCTCTTTGGAATCTCTCTCCCCGTGTGTGTGTGTGTGTGTGTGTATGTGTGTGTGTGTGTGTGTGTGTGTGTGTGTGTGTGTGTGCGCGCGCGCTCATGATGTATGAAACCACTCGAGCATATGTGTGCTGGCTAGTCATTTTGTCAACTTGACACAATTAGACATGTTTGGGAAGAGGGGACCTCAAGTGAGAACTGTCTCCATCAGCCTGCGCTACAGGCAAGTCTGTGGGGATATTTTCTTGACTACTGGTTGATGTGGGAGGATCCACCCCACCATGGAGAGCAAGCCAGAAAGCAGCACTCCTCCATGTTCTCCGCTTCCGTCAGTTCTTGCCTCCAGGTTCCTGTCTTGAGCTCCTGTCTTAGCTTTCCTCAGTTCCCTGAAAATAGTAAAACAAAATAAACCCTTTCTTCCTCAAGTTGCTTTTAGTCAGTGTTTTTATCACAACAATAGAAACATAACTAAGACAACATTTAATTGCATTTTGAGTGTTGCAAGCAACTTTATACTGATTTCTATAACTGTTGCACTATTTTATAGTTTGTCAGTAGAGTATTGTAGCAGGGTTTCAATATCTCAACATCCTCGCCAACAGTTGTTTTTGTCTTTTTGATAATAGCCATTCATACTTAAAATGAGATGATGTCTCAGCTTGATATTGAACATTTTTCATATAATCTGTTGGATAGTTCAATCTTTTTTTAATAAAAATGTCTGTTCAGATCCTTTGTCCATTTAAACGATTGCATTATTTGTTTTATTTCCCCCTATTGCTGAATTGTTTGAGTTCCTTATGTTTTCTTGATATTAATCTCTTGCAGAAAGGCTCCATTTAAAAAAGATATCAGTTCTCAAATTAAAATGCAGGTTTATTGGAAGTATTGTATCAAAGGTTAACTTTTTATCTGCAGGCCATTCAATTTTTTTTGTATTTGCACAAGGAATGAAATTGTTAGAAGTGGATGATGATCACAAAGGCATCACAGGCACTTTGCTATATTGTTTTGTACATAGAATGAACAAGTCTATGAGGGGTATAGATCTATATTTTTCTGAGTGATTGGTTTAGGGCTTTTTCAGTTGTCTATAATTCTGTAAGGATCTGGTAAGAGTTCTGATTCTTTTCTCTGTTAAAATGAACATGTGTATGCACACAGTCTGAACACAATTTCAGGCAACAGTTGGCCAGGTGAAAATGCCTGCCCTAGGTTAAGTGTGGTCAGGGTTGTCAGTAGGCCTGAGAGCACGTTTGACCGAGGGGTCATCAATTTGAGTGTGAACTTGTTGGCAGTGACCCTGAAATAAGCTTAGGTTCTTCCTGGATGTCCTGGAGTTCAGGAGGCCAGAGAGGCCTGGCAAGCTGTTCTTGGGTACTGATAGCAACAGGGTCAAGAGTGCCACGAACAAGGGCAGAGAGGTAGGTGGAACTAGTAAGCTCTTCTATGCAATGCGTACATACTTCTTGGGAATTTGGGGAAAGGCATAAAGGAACCAAAGATACTTACTTAGGTTTGTTATCTGAATAAAGGGGGCATATATTATTGTGATTACCCATATATGTGTGTGTGTGTGTGTGTGTGTGTGTGTGTGTGTGTACTGAACAACAAACAGCTGCCTGACTACAGGGAATGAAAGGAGGACTCTGGAATGTAGGAGGGCAGCACATTCCTCACTTCTTGGTAGGGCAAGGAGAATGGGACCATCCCATCTTCTCGCTCTCAGCTGTCTCAGCTTTAGTAGGCTGGAATCTAATCCAGGAGCAGGTGTTTAGAGCAGCCATCAACTCTTTCCTGTAGCAATCAGTAAAGACTCTGGGTACTTAACTACATGTCTTACTTTAATTAAATAAGTTAGGACTTGTTGCTTTTATTTTATTGCTTTTATTTTTGTTGCTTTTATTTTACCAAATTGCAAGTTGAGGCAAAAGTAGAAAGAAAAAATAAACGAGCAGTTTGTATAAAATGGTCCAAATCAGACAACGGACCATCTTTTCTTAGCATATTCATGCACAAATTCCAGTTTTCAATTTTAAAAACAAATTAGCGTATTTTGAAAGCAACTGTTTGTCTGCAATCAGTAGAAATATTTTTGTGTGATAAATGCATATATATTGCAATTAGTAAGGTCCACTGGGTTTTCCTCTTCTACTTAAATTTTTCTCCACACAAATGAAAAACATAATTTTATATCCTCAGTGTACAAGTAAAAGCTGATTTTTAACAAGTGGGCAGAACATTTTAAGAAGCATAATTCCACTCCGGGTCTCCTTTTCTGAAATGCTGTTTGGTGGAGGAGTGCAGGGGAAGTGCTGAATTTCCCCAGCTGAAACGGGAAGGGAAGAAGGGAAAAGCATCTGGGGTGGGAATAAAGAAACGCCAGGATTATTCCTAGAAGAGAAAGAAAAGGCCCATGCAGGCTCTGTGTTAAGCATAGAAAGGCAAATTCCAACCACAAAAGAAGCTCCTTCTGGTTTGGGGACTAACAAAGAGGAAATGGATAGCGGCAGGACCTGGTGTAGCAGGGAAGGACAGGGAAAGGCTGCCCCCTGTCGCAGCTTTCGGCAGGAGTGTAGTCGGAGTCCTGATCTCACTAGTGACGTGACCCTCACGTGAGCTGAAGCCGACGTGTGCAGGCGTCGTTCTAATTCGGGTCTACATTTGGTGGTTGCTCTCTCTGGGTTATTGCTGAGAGCAGGCAGGCCTGCTGCGGAAAGAGGAGGAGGAGGAGGAGGAGGAGGAGGAGGAGGAGGAGGAGGAGAAGGTAATTGCCTGGAGCCCCGCAGGTCTGTGTTGTGGATGGGGTATGCCTGGGGATTGTTGTCTTATGAGTAGCGGTTAGTGGAGATGCCAGCCACACAGTCTGCTCTCTTCCCGCACTTGCAATGTCTTCGGACCCTCTTAGAACAAAAAACAAAACAAAACAAAACAAAAAACAAACAAAAAACCCGATGGACATTGAAGGGAGAGATTCCAGGGGAGACCCCAGATTAGGGTTTGGGGGCAGGGAGTCTTTGGCATGTCCTGAATCCGGAGGGGCAAGTATTATGGATTGGTGCATGGATGCATCTTCGAAGACAGAATTTTGAAGTAGTGAGACTCTTATCCTCTGTCATTCAGGAGGGCGCAGTACCTTTTCAAGCAAAGGAGTAATCGACATCGAATTTCTGCATGTCAGTCTAAAGCTGAGATTGCCGGAGGACCGCAAATAGGTGATGATGGCTTAGGGCTTTATCATAACTCGGGACCATTATTGACTCTTTAGCAATCTATGTGTCTGTTCTCCCCTATCCCCGTCTCAGAAAAAAAGGACAATTCTCATAGTTCTACAGAAAAAAAAAATGGCTATCTTTGGGGGTGGGCTGGGGTGGGGAGAACAGAAGAGATCTGTCATCTTCCACAGCTCCAGTTTTCCATACTCGCTAGGCCAGCCTCCAACCCTGCACTTCCAAAGGGGTGTGGTTTTTGCAGGGAAAATGGCCGACCACTGCAGAAAGGAGTGCCAGGATGTAGTAATATAGCGTCAGGGAGGTGTCAGCAGAGCCCAGAGAACTGGGGATAGGGTGAGAAATAAAAACATGAAATCCGTATGACCAGCTAGCTCCCCAGATTTGGGAAAACTGGCATTTAGGCGATCTATGTTTTGTGTTCTGTCTCTGCTTAGGCGCTGTATCTGTGAATCTTGCTCCTGAAGACAAGGCCAAACCGAAGAGCAGGGGAGGGAGGAACAATTTCCAGAATCAAGTAGGTCAGAAAAAGCGTGATGACACTGTTTGGGGTGGGGGTGGGGGGTCACTGGAGTAGACGATAATGGTGACAATGAACTCGAGTGGACTCATAGACGTTTCTCTCCATCACCCTTTCCTGTCTCTATCTTTGGTCCTGAGCTTACAAAAGGAAGCATTTTGCAGATAAGAAACCAAGAAGGAGATAGTTAGGTGGAGATAGCTGTAGAGAGTGCTGGGTTGGAGATGGGATGACATTGTTCTAAAATACTGTATGGTGCAGTGTCCTTGGTGTTAGTCTAATAGGCACCCAGTTTGTTAGTCCTGAAGTTTGGTGAAGTTAGGAACTGAGATGAGGGAGGAAAGAAATCTCACAGAGCAGTGGAAATCTATAGAATTGTTCAATAGAGTTGAGAGGCTGTCTTTAAGATAGTCGGGCGGCAGAAGCAGGTGCAGATGCACTTAGAGTCTAACTGATTTCTAGGGCCCTCTGTCCATTTCTTTACAAGAAAGGGTGCGTAGTGTCATCTTTGGAAGAAGTGATTGATAGAGTAGTGGGGGCGCCAGGAGACTGATCATTCAAAGCAGAGGGGAAGGGAGATAATGCCACATCCCTGTGCAGTGAGGAAGGTAACAGAAGGTAAGAAACACTGCAGTGAAGGGCAAGGGCCTGGAAATTCAGAAGATGGGTATATATCCTGTGCTGGGTGTGATTTATCTGGTTCTTGAACTCTCAGATCAAACCTCTGTATTCTTTTGTTTGCAGATCTGCAAGAGGCTGGAAAGGAGGAAGGACTACTTGCCTCTCTGAGGGTGTATGTGAGGGTGACCCTGACTCAGGACGTCTGGAAGGGTAAAGATCATAGGCAACATATAAATTCATTCAATTTCACATTCTAGGGATGGGTGGAAGAAGATAAGGTTGGAGAATCTGGGCATTTGGAAAACTTCCAAAGTTGCTTCCAGATAAAGGAAAGGAATAATGATAAGGATACCAAGTCCCAAGTGCTAGCCAATGTCTCTGTATGTTTGTATGCTTATAGGCAAGCGATTCAGTCTGTTTATGTACGAAGACACAATTGGAAAAGTCAAAAGTCTGAAATCTTTTTTTTTTTTCCTCTAGGTCTCACTGCATCTGCTGTTGTAGCTGCTCCTACCTGCAAAGTCTGAAGAATTTGCCCCTGACCTGGGAGTATTCTGGACCAGAGCAAGCCAGCTTTGTGTCCTAGTTAAGGGATTCACCCCAGCTGCATCATGGGCCGCACCCGGGAAGCTGGATGTGTGGCGGCAGGCATGGTCATCGGGGCTGGTGCCTGCTACTGTGTATACAGACTGACCTGGGGAAAAGATGAGAAACTCTGGGATGATGAAGAAGATGAGGAAGAGGAGGAGGAAGTGGAGGAAGAGTCTTGTAGTGACAAACCAGAAATTGGGGGCAAAACTGAGAAAGGAGTTAAGACTAATGTTGGGGTGGGGGCAGGAGCCAAACCTCAAGACGATTCAAAGGCCAAGGCTGATGTAAAGGTGGGACCTGAGAATGGTCCAGGTGTAAAGAAGGAAGGGCAGCCAGAGTCCCAGGGTGGAGGTGGCCTAGAAGCTAAGGCTAAGGCCCTTTTCAAGATCCTAAAGGAACAGGCAAGTGCAAAGGCAGGCAGAGGGATCAGGTTTGCTAACATATCTGGGAACAGGACCCTGACCTCGAGTTTGCCCTGCCCAGGAGGCAGGGGTGGAGGCTGCCACCCCGGCGGCAGGAGTGGCTCTAGGGCTAGGAGCAGGGCAAGCGGGAAAGTCAAGAGAAAAAATCGAAGTAAGAGCACCAAGGCTCCAGCCACAGCATGGCCTGTACGCAGGGGCAAGTTCAACTTTCCCTATAAAATTGATGATATTCTGAGTGCCCCTGACCTTCAAAAGGTCCTTAACATCTTGGAGAGAACAAATGACCCTTTTACTCAGGAGGTAGCCTTGGTCACACTGGGTAACAATGCAGCATATTCATTTAATCAAAATGCCATACGTGAATTGGGTGGTGTCCCAATTATTGCAAAACTGATAAAAACGAGAGACCCCATTATTAGGGAAAAGACTTACAATGCCCTTAATAACCTGAGTGTTAATTCTGAAAATCAGGGCAAGATTAAGACTTATATTAGTCAAGTGTGTGACGATACCATGATTTGTCGCTTGGATTCAGCCGTGCAGATGGCTGGATTAAGGCTGTTAACCAACATGACTGTGACTAATCATTACCAACATTTGCTTTCCTATTCTTTTCCAGACTTTTTTGCTTTGTTATTCCTGGGAAATCACTTCACCAAGATACAGACTATGAAACTAATTATAAACTTTACTGAAAATCCAGCCATGACAAGAGAGCTGGTCAGTTGTAAAGTACCATCAGAACTGATTTCCCTCTTTAATAAAGAATGGGATAGAGAGATTCTTCTTAACATCCTTACTCTTTTTGAAAATATAAATGACAACATAAAAAGTGAAGGGCTTGCATCATCCAGGAGAGAATTCAGCAGGAGCTCACTGTTTTTTTTATTCAAAGAATCTGGAGTATGTGTTAAGAAAATCAGAGCGTTAGCAAATCATAAGGATCTGGTGGTCAAAGTGAAAGTTCTGAAAGTATTAACAAAACTGTAACTTGAGATCTGTTCCAAACAACGCTGAAGTAATGTTTCTTAAGTTTGCATGTGGGAACAATGTGTTTCGTAACTTCTTTGGTTTTCATTGCGCTTGTGTGGCAAAGAGATCTTTTGGGCTGCTATTTAGGAGAAATGAATCACAGATTATCAATGGCCATTGATGCTGGCTTTAGACTGAGCCTTTTTAAATATGCCAAATACATATTAGAGCTTGCACAAAGAAAACATTTATTCATTCAACTTTCTACCTAGGTGGAGATATTTTTGTTTACCTAAACTGATAGTGAAGTAACTATATGTCATAAATAAGCTATACTTTTGTATTGATTTAAATTTGTTCATCTAAGAGTTGTGCTTTATCAATAAAGTTGTGTTTAAGCAGTAGAAAAAGACATTGTTTTTGTCCTTGGGTTCACGATCTATTTAGAGAGACTATATATATGTATATATGTATATATATATATGTGTGTGTGTGTGTGTGTGTGTGTGTGTGTGTGTGTGTGTGTGTGTGAGACAATAGATAAAATCAAAGACTATTTATGTATGTTTATAAAATCTGGAAGAACTTCTAGTCATGGGTGAATGTTTCCTATCAGTGCTTAGAGGCGGCAGAAACTACTGTATACAATGGTGCCCAGGGAATGTTTTATGGGGAAGGGGACTTAAGAAGGCTGAGCTTGAAGAATGAGATACAAAAGGTCTGAAGGTTATTGAGGGCAGATTGGTGGAAGAATGGCCTGGAGGTGGGAATCCAGCTTCAGAGAGCAGGCTGGTGAGTGTGTGTCAGAATTAGAGAGGCGTTCCTTAATATAAAAATTCCTAAAACGTCAATGGAGCTGACATGTTATTAGGAAAGAATTCTTACAGACAATTGTCCGAGAGTAACTGTCACAGAAGATTAGCAGAACCACAAGCATGCGCAGATGCTGCTGAACCGGACAGACACAAAAAGTACTTTAAGAAGGTAATCTGCCCAGGAGCCTGTTCAGCACTAGATTGATGTCGCACTTCTTATCAATCATTATGGCCAAGAATTATTGTTTGAAAACATCAGATAGGATCTTCCTTGTTTTGTCTTTACTACTTTCCCCTCGCCTCAGACTCTGAATATGCCCACAGTTTACTGTACTATGTGGATTTGAGTAGTAATGGCCCATTACTCTCAAATAAGAATCAGTATTCTTCGGTTTGTTTTTATTTTTTTTTTATTTAGGTTGATGATAGGATAAGCTGGATCCAACAAGTGTTCGGTGAGACTAGTGTGGGGCATGGCCAGGCCACCTCCTGGTGTCCCAGTGTTTCCCTGAAAGGATGCAGCTCTCAATCATTTTCAGAAGAGCAGGATCCTGGCCTGTGACAGTTTGCAGAGCTCAGGGGTCAGGTCAGGGAGAAGTTAGTTTCTTCTCTTTTAGGGAGGATGTTAGAGACGCAGAGGATATCCTGCTATTTTGATTTTTCCCATCAAACAGTTTTAGGATCTGTGTCAATCTCAATGTGCTCAAAGATAATTTTCTAATAATGGGTCTCAGTTGGTTAAATCGTCCCCACCCCCAACAAAGCATAACTTTTCAAGGCTCAGGAAACAGGCTTTCTTTCTTTAATTCATATTTCATCTGCCTTGTTTCAAAAGAAATTCCAGCGTGGGGTAGGCAGCTGATGTAGGTAACATACATTTCATGTTCTTGACTCTCTGGTTTTGCTAGGCTCTCTTGAGAGTGGCTTTGAACATAGCGCTAACATAAGACTATTTTTCCATGCTGGCTGTTTACATTATGTTTACACCACATCCCAGGCTGAAGTTTGTCCCTGCTTTGTCTTTCTAAGTTGTGGCTCTTCCTTGCCTCTAACCCAGAGCAGTCTCAGCTCTGTTGTTAGGTCTCCTGTGTGCTCAGGCTGAGGGCAAGGTGGGGGCAGGGAAGGGGTATTTACAACTGAGAGTGTTTCCCCCTCTCCATTGGGGCCTTGTCAGGCCCGTGTTGAGAGCCTGGGCCATGTGTGTACTTGAAGAGGGGTGTGGGAGGACTGGGAGGGAAGGCAAGGGATGGAAGGCCTGGTGGAGGGGGAACTTTGTCTGCAGAGGTTCATGCAAATGTAAGTTGATCCCCTATTGAGAGTGGGCTGACCATTGACATCCCGGAAGGTGAAAGAGGAGTTCTAATAAAGGTAGCTTTGTCTGAGCTTGCAGCTCATCATTTACTGAGCCGTGCTGAGCTTGCAGACCATATAACATGTTATGGAATAAAGTGGGACTTCCTTTTGAAAGCAAAATCCAGAATGATAATTTATTACTGTGAGAAATAGAATTAATAAACACAACAGATTCTTAATGTTTCCTGCTTAGAACATTTTCTCCCTAATATCAATGTAGATTGCAATCAAGGTCTTCATAGAGGGTTGTTTATTTAACAATCAGGAATTTGGGCAATTTGGATAGATATTGCTCCCATCAAAGCAAGAGGCTTGGTGGAGATCTGCTTCATTTAGTGTTGTCGGTTTTTTTTTTTTTTCTGAAAAAGTGATTAGTGATTGACGTTTCCTTATTTTCTTATTTTCTCTTTATGGCTTCTGGGTTTCGGTCGTACTATAGAATCCCATAAAATATATTATTATTTTTATAAATTTTATCATCTTATAAAATATTTCATAAATTATTAAAATGTTATTTTATAATTTCTAAATAAATTCTTGAAATATTATTTTATAATTTCTAAATAAATTATTTATACTTTTAATAAAAATATATAATTTTTATATATAATTTTATAAATTTAATATTTTTAGTTAAAATACTTGTTATGGGGCTGGAGAGAAAGCTCAGTGGTTAGAAACACTGGCTTTTCTTCCAGAGGACACAGGTTTGATTCCCAGTATCCATATGGTGGCTTACAACCATCTGTAACTTCAGTCCCAGGGGACCCAATACCCTCTTCTGGCCTCCAGGGACACCAGGCATGTACATGATGCACAGACATACATGTAGGTAAGATATTCATACACATAAAATAAATAAATGTAAAAAAATAAAATCTTGGTAATATCCAAACATGTATATTACAAAATAAACATCTGTTTTCAATACAATTTCTCAGACAAAGGGTTTACTTTATGGACGGGCTTTTTATATTTCGTCGGGCTTTGGCTATTTATGACATGTTACTTTGTTCTATAATAGAAACATTATTTTTATGTTTGCTACCTTGGAGGGACAGTGAAGTTCTATCTTTTACCACAGAGCTCATTTCATTAAAAATGAAAAGTCTGGTGGTTTCTTAGCTCAGGACTAGAAAATAGAGCTAGGAACAAACCCTTACCTGGTGACACTTTGGTGGGATATGTAGTATGAGGAAACATGAGTAAGAAAAAGGGGCACTACAGTAGATGAAAAGCAAACCCAAGAGTTAGTCACCATCTAGACATAATCTAGAAACATAATCTGGAAACAGTTGATTCAATTGTGGTTTCCAAGAACAGTGTCAGTAAAAGGAATGTAAAATTGCTGTGTGTTTATTATATGTGGTCCTAGAGATCAAAACCAGGGCTTTTGATATGGCAGACAAGCTCTCTGCCATCGAGCCACATTCCTAACCCTCTGTCAGCTTCCACAAGCAGCTACTCTCTTGGTCAAAATCTGTCTTACAGGACATTAACTCTCATATGTCCACGGGTGCATTCATGCTAGTTTTGTGCCTCCGTTATCAGTTAGGCGACACTACGTCATGTGACTACTCAGGTTGTAGCTGGAAGCAGGGTGGCAATGCCTTGCACCCTAGGAATGTACAAGCAGGATGAACCTTTGTTTTCTTTCTTCTAGTCAGACTATAAAGCAGTTAATCGGGCTCTAGATTAGATGTAGAGTCAAATGGGTCTAGGATGGCACATAAATTGAAGTAGGTAGGAGATGCCATTATGCTCACAATAATGCTATTGCTGTGGGAAACAAAGGGAAAAGACATCCAAGCTGTGTTCTGGGTAACAGTTTTATTGTATGTATATAACAAGGCCCAGGAATATTAGTTCCAAAAGACCGAACCCTTCAGTATCCAAAGACTGAGACTTTCATACTTTTTTTGTTTCTTTGTCTTCTAGTTAAATACACTATGATTTGGGTATTTTAGATTAGGAGGCAGTGATTGCTAGAATGAGAAGTGTGGGAAAAGGCAAGGGTCTGCAGGGGAGATTTATGGTTAGTCGAGTACGTGACAGCTTGCACATATACCTCTGCTGGACATTGACCAGACCACATGACTGTTTCTTGTTTTTCTTTCTCGAAGCCCTCTAGGGGCCCCTCCTTCTACCACATTATGGGTCCATTATGAAGGGTTCTATAAGGACCACAAGATAGGATACCCTATACTTTGGGCTTTGAAAACTATTTAGTTTGTAAAAGTGGTCTGGACCAAAATTTTGGAGTCAGCAATTGAAGTACTCATATATACCATTTTTTCCTCAGGAAGCATTACAATAAATGTGCACATTTGAGTATCATAAAATTTGTTGGCCAGTCCTCTTATCCAAGATATAATACATATGTTGTCAATCTGTGCATTATAAACAAAGACACTATAATATAATAACTATAAAGCATAGTTAAATCTTGAAGATATGAGTAGTTTTATATCTTTTTTTTTTATCAAATACTGATATTGGGTTGTGTTGCTCAATTTTCACGTACATGATGATATCTCTATCTTGATATAGAAGACTCTCTCATTTAACAAGTTTTTTTGTGCGTATATGTGCATGGATTTTTGCTTGCATATATGTCTGTGCACCGTGAGTGCATGATGCACATAGACACCAGAAGAGGTCATCATCTGATGGTTGTGAGCCACCATGTGGCTTCTGGCTACCAAACCTTAATTGTCTTTAAAAACAGTCAGTGCTCCTAACTGCTCAGCCATCTCTCCAGACCCTCTCTTCCATTCCATTCGAGACAGAGTTTCACTCTGTAGTCCAAACGGGCCTGGAACTCAAACTTGGTCTCCTCTTGTCTCAGTCTTCTGAGTGCTGGGATTGCACATGCACAACATCATGCTCAGCCAAGAAATGCCTCTCAATCAAAAGAAATTTTATCAATGTTTTTCTTCATTTCATTTTATTCTCTTAAAAAGTTTCCCTGGGCTGGAGAGATGGCTTAGTGGTTAAGAGCACTGGCTGTTCTTCCAGAAGACCCGGGTTCAATTCCCAGCATCCACATGACGGCTCACAACCATCGAGGGCACCAGACTCACATGCAGGCAAAACACCCATACACATAAAAATATAACTAAGCCAGGCGGTGGTGGCACACACCTTTAATCCCAGCACTCAGGAGGCAGAGGCAGGCGGATCTCTGTGAGTTCGAGGCCAGTCTGGTCTACAGAGTGAGTTCCAAGAAAGGCACAAAAGCTACACAGAGAAACCCTGTCTTGAACCACACCTCCCCCCCCAAAAAAAGTCCCACTTTATAATGTCATGAAGATTATATACATTATATCCTAGAAACTATGTTGTTTTGCCATTAATATCTGGATTTATAATTCACTTGCAGTTTACTTTGTAAAGCGTCTCAATTACATTTATCTCTTGAGTGGCTATCTGCATAACTGAGATACATACATATATCTCCAGGCCTCTGTTGTACTTTTTACTTTGAGATAGGTCTCACTAAGTTGCTAGAGCTGACTCTGAACTCACTCTGAAGCCCAGCCTGGATTTGAACTTGTGAGATACTCCTGCCTTCATTTCCTGAGTAGTTAAGTTTACATTTCTTTTCTCTCTCCTCCTTCTGGATTTCCCATATGCATATATTTGTCTGTTGGTGGTCCATGGATCACTTAGGCTGTGTTCAGGTTCCTTTCTTCTTTTTGCTTTCTGTTACTCAGAGTTCATCATTTCAATTTTCCCATCTCTACGTTCACTGACTCTTTTTTTATACTTATTCAGATGTATTGTTATCCCTTTAGTGATTGTTTTTATTGTAATTATTGAAATTTTCACTTCCAGAGTTACTTTCCCCCACCCCTGCCCTCCTTTCCTGTTACTCCCCTGCCTTGTCTCCGCTTCCGCCTTTTTCAATTTCTATCTTTGTTGAATTTCTGGGTCTGCTGAGAAAGCAACGTTAGCTTTCCGTTCTCGTGTTTTCCTTCACTTCTGTGAGCACACTAAATGAGTGGATTTGCAGTCTTGGTTTAACAAGTTTAACAGGCTTCCTCCAGAGTGCTTGTGTTAGTTTATTGTTTTCCTGTGTGTTGGCCAGATTATCTCGGGGTTTCATGCCTTTCAATATATTTTTCCTTAAAAAAGGAAAACAAAGCCTCAAACAGACATTATGGCATTTTGGCAACTGGAAATGAGACTCTGCTTCTCTCTATGAACTATGGTGACTTTTTTGTTGTTGTTTAGCCATTTTATTGAACCAGTCTGAAAAGGCTATTTTTTTTTTTTTGTCTGTGGCCACCTTAATGCATGTTCCAGTAGTTGAATATTCAGTTACTGAGTCAACAGAGATTTCCTTCAACACTTGCAACCAAATCAAATCAAATCAACAAAATATTCCATTGTTTTCTCATGGACCATGTGTGTTGTGGGCACTTCTGAAAGACTCATTAGCATAATTTCCAACTTTTCCTTGGATTTCACTTCTGCATATGTTTCACATTCTACACCTAAGGGTCAGTCAGAAGTGAGAGCTTAGGGTCATCTTGGTCTTTTTATTTGTATTTTTATTCTAGTCATGGTCTCACTAGGTATCCCTGGCTGGCCAGGAACTCGCTATGTAGAGCATGCTGGCTTCAAACTCACAGAGATCCACCAGCTTCTGCCTGGAGGGTGGGACTAAACATTTGTGCTGCCATGCTCAACAATGTCCTCAGATCTGTGCGTGCATTATGGATTTCAGAAACTGGCTGAAGCTTTACCAGGGTCTTCTTCCTCAGAACATCTTATTCTCCAGGGTTTCCTCTCAATTGATGCCATCTATTTTTTTTTAAACCTTAATGGATGTTCCACACCTCAGGCATTAGTAGATAAAAATATTTGCCTTTACACATTTTCAATGAATGTCCCTAAAATAGACATTTCATCTTTGGAAGTGTTCTGAATTAGGGAAAATAAATGCAAACCCTTTGAGCTGGTTCTTCAAAGAGTGACCAAATGGTAGAATCAATAATCATAGATCCTTGAAAATATAGTCTGTCCTGTGCCTTTTAGGAGTAGGAGCACTGTCAGGGAATATGTACTGGTTTCTTTAAGGTTACTTCAGAGGCAGAGGTGGGCCTGTCATTAGATGAGACATCACTGAGTTCTTTTTTATTTATTTAAAAAAAGTTTTTTTTTTCATTTTACATACCAATCCCAGTTCCCCTTCCCTCCCCTTCTCCTGGCCTCCACCTCCCCAATCCCACCCCCATCCACTGGTCAGAGAGGGTAAGGCCTCCCTTGGGGAGTCAACAAAGTCTGGCATACTAAGTTGAGGCAGGACCAAGCCCCTTACCCCTGTGTCAAGGCTGAGCAAGGTATCCCACACTAGGGAATGTGTTCCAAAAAACCATTTCATGCACCTGCAATAAGTCTTGTTCCTACTGTCAGGGGCTCCCCAAAAAGATCTAGCCACATAACTGTCACCCACATTCAGAGGGCCTAGTTTGGTCCCATGCATGTTCCCCAGCTGACAGGCCAGAGTCCATGAGCTCCCACCAGCTTGGGTCAGCTGCCTCTGATTTTCCCCATCATAATCTTGACCTCACTTGCTCCTGTGATCCCTCCTCCCTCTCTTCAACTGAAGTCTAGGAGCTCAGCCCAGTGCTTGGTTGTGGATCACTGCATCTGCTTCCATCAGTTACTGGGTGTAGGTTCTATGATGACAATTAGGGTAGTCACTAATCTGATTATAGGGGAGGGTAAATTCAGGCACCCTCTCCATAATTGCCTGGCATCTTAGCTGCTGTCATCCTTGTGGATTCCTGGGGATTTCCCTAGCACCAGGTTTCTCCCTAACCTCCCAATCGTTCCCTCTACCAAGATATCTCTTTCATTGCTCTCCCTCTCTGTCCCTCCCTCCACTCGGCCATCTCAGTCCCTCATGTTCACATCCTCCATCCCTTCCCTTCTATTTTCCTCCCAGTTTACCCAGGAGATCTTAACTATTTTCCCTTCCTGGGAACCTCCATGTGTGTCCCTCTTAGGGTCATCCTTTTTACTAGCTTCTCTGGGGTTGCACTACCAAGTTCTTTTACTGAAGTTCAACTCTTCATTCCCTCTTGATTTTTCTGACTGGTGTAAAGCTTTGATTAGTTTCTGCAATTCCGATAAACCTGTTTCTGACAGTATTACCCATCTTGTACTGCTTTTCTATAGGAATGGGATTTTGGAGCTTCTTACACTGCCATCTTATTTCAGTATTTTCTTGATTAAACAGCTGCACTTCCTCAAAAGAATTATTGCACCTGAGACATCTGTGCTTTTGTCACGGATGTGGGCTTCTGTATAGGGAAGCCGCTCTGTGGTTTTGGATAGTAAGTTCCAAGATGTGAGTCTTCCCAATACCTCAGGTTTTGCTTGAGAAAACAACTGCTGGAGTTGGCCAATTGCTCCAGATCTGATGACATCATGGCCAACCTGTTGCTATAGAGAACAATCATTTGGGCAATACTTAAAATTGCTATTTTCATCCCACCTTGCCAAAACACTTGAATGGATTTCTTTCTTTTCCTCTTCAATGAGAAAACCTATTTCACTTTTGAGGTAAAATCAATTAAACTGTACCTTTACCTTTGATAGCTCCCTTTAAATGGGAAGGGCAGAGAGAGAGAGAAAGAGAGAGAGAGAGAGAGAGAGAGAGAGAGAGAGAGAGAGAGAGAGGAGAGAGAGAGGAGAGAGGAGAAATTCTGTGTTAGCATGCCTCTCTTCTACACTTCTCTAAGAGGGGTTGTCTAGGAATTTTCATTTTCCAGCTAGTTCATACCCAGGATCTATCAATTTGTCAAAATTATTGTTGAAGCTGGGCGATGGTGGTGTACACCTTTAATCCCAGCACTAGGGAGGCAGAGGCAGGCAGATCTCTGTGAGTTTGAGGCCAGCCTGGGCTACAGAGTGAATTCCAGGAAAGGCTCCAAAACTACACAGAGAAACCCTGTCTCAAAAAAACCAAAAACCAAAACCGAAAACCAAAATTGTTGTTGAATTGCTCCTACAGCTATTGGTTCTGGAGCCTTCTGCTTTAAGCAAGCTACTTGTGACTGATTTTATCTGTACCTCCAAACTGGGAGGGGCATTATTTTACTTAGTGCTCTGGTTTCATTTCCGTTGCTATAATAAAATATTCTCACAAAAAGCAACATGGGGCCTGATGTGCTGTGGTGGCCTTGCCTTTCATCCCAGCACTGGAGAGACAAAAGCTGGTACAAGTGGAAACTGGAGACCATGGCTCATTGGTGGCATGGATCTTAGGTGACCGAGAACTGTGGAGACAAAGCTCTTTTGATGCAGATATCAGCTCTTTTTTTTTTTTTAAATATATTTTATTTCATTTTCATGTGCATTCCTGTTTTTGTCATGGGTGTCTGGGCCCCCTGAAACTGGAGTTACAGACAGGTGTGAGCTGCCATGTGGTTGCTGGGAATTGAACTCGGGTCCTCTGGAAGAAGAGTCAGCGCTCTTAACCCCTGAGCCATCTCTCCAGCCCCAGATATCAGCTCTTATTGACCTCAGCGAGATGGTTTTTTTTTTTTTAACATTAGCTTCTTTTTTTTCTTTTTTTCTTTATTTATTTTTTAAATTACACTCATGGTATTCATTAACTACACTCATGATATTAATAGCAAGATGGTTTTTATAGCCACATAAAAGAAAAAAAAGACTGCTCAGGTTATGAACCGTTTGATATGAAAATGAGGATCACCTGGGAACCTAGGGTCAGAGTTGGACCACAGACTTCTACACGCAGATCAAGCTCATTTTAGTTCTGTAAATGATCCATGAAGTTGAGGGGGCGGAGCTGTTTTGAGGGAACCTGGGGTAGATATGTGGGAAACGTTCTACAGAGTCCTCAATTAGTAAAAGGTAGGACCTGTAGCCCAGCATCCAGCCCTAAACAATGATGGACTTAGATGTTGGTTGGTTTGTCTGTCTGTAGAGGGCAGCACACACCAAAGGAAGGGAAGAGGAAATCCCCCTCAGGCTGTTTGTTACTTAGGAAGTTTTTATTCTTTTAAGAAATAACAGGTTTGAGGCAGTCAGAAGACCTTCGGTGAAGCAAAGCTGTATATCAGAACCTGCTATTCCACTCTCATTCCCAGAAAATCCTTAATCCTAGTTCCCTTTGGCTCTGTGAAGACAGGACCAGCAGCTAGTGTAGAAAGGAAGGTTGGGAAGCTGCAGGGCGACACTAGTCCAGCAGTGGTGGAGGAGCATACAGGTCAGAAAGTGACCGGAAGACAAGGTGGATGATGCACTGAAAACGTAAATGGAAGACAATATTTCAATAGTATTTAGTTTAGGTACAAATTAATGGGTTTCATTATGGTATTTTTTATATATATCGCTGTACCTTGTTCATATTTGCTTTTCATTCATTTTTATGAGTGTTTTTCAGTTGTATACAATAATGGGTTTCATAACTAGTCATATCTTCATGCAGGCATCTAACACACTGGGGTTAAATGGCCAATTTCTAAAGCTGGAATCTAGAGGGGACATACCTGAGACTTCTGAACCAGTACATAGACCAAACTTGCTTCTTTCTTGTCTTGTTTCCTGCAGATAATCTGGAAAAGGGAGGAAGGAAATCCCTCCACAGAGTGTGCTATCGTGGAGAAAGTGTGACAACTCAGAGCCCAGGCTCCAGAAGCAGAGCTCTTTCTGCCTCGCTCAGCGTTTGTTTCCCCTCACCCAGCACCCCATTTTATTCAAGTACCAGAAAAAGATAGGTGTTACACTTGAGGAGAAATTTCAGAGAGAAACATTTGCAAGTTCTTATTCTGAAATAACAGATCGAGTAAGGGAGAAATGGAGGAAGGCAGCAAGGGAGGGAGCGAGGGGGAGAGAGGGGGGAACTAGGTGTTGGCATGTTCTTCTTAAAAGATTGTATTGCTCTTAGAGCATTAAGAGACTGTGTTCAGGAGACATGACTAATAATATGGGACCAAGAATATTATCACTAAAGAACTTTGTCAATGAGATCCGCTAGTGATTTTGATGGATATGAGATATGCTCAATTGATGAACTATGGAAACCTGGTTTGCAGGCCAGGACTTAAAGTGAGCTAGAATGCTCATTCACGACTGCAATAAAGGAGTAATCAGTTAAGAAAAGACCAAAAGAGCAGGTTGCTTCAGGCAGGGCTGATGAAAGGCATTAGTCTCAACTCAAGGATCAAAGAAAGCCGAAGTCCTGAGGATGATGTAGAATTAAATAATTTGTGAAAAGGATTTAGAAAGTCACGGAGAGACTATCATCTCCATAAACAAGATTCACCCTATGACCCACTGAAGGTTGAGATTTGGAACTCTGAAGACAAGAAACTTTTATTGAGCTCTTGACCTGACCAAGTGTGCTTCCATTCAAGGAAAAGAAAATGTTCACCGAGCCCACAAATGCTGTCTTTTCC
>CABHPP010129861.1:0-12960 GCA_902168425.1 Peromyscus attwateri | reverse complement strand
CCCCCCCCCACCACCAGTTTTACTTCTACTTTCCTGTCATCTACACATGTGTGGTTTTATTTCTTCACATAAAACTCAAGACCTGCCAATGAAAGAAACCAACACATTTGCCTTTCCGGGGCTGCTTTGATTCTCTTAATATAGTTATATTCAGTTACATCCATTTTTCTGCAAATAACCTAATTCTGTTTCTTTGTAACAGTCGAAAGAAGAAAGCCATTTGTTGTGTATACACTGCATTTTGTTTGTCTCTCCCTCTGCTGACAGACCACAACGGTTTATGCCTGTTAAATGGAGTCTCTCCATTTCAAGCATCTGCCTATTTGGATAACGCAAACATGATTTCAAGATACCAGCTTGAGGTCCGTGAATGCAGAGTTGGGGAGAGATGCTTACTGTTGAAAGCTGGGATGAACTGGCTCCACTAAGATCACAGAAAAAGATATCAAAGACACATTGAGTGTAGGAAGTGATTTCCACCCAGTATCGGTAGTGTGATCCTTTTTGACTGAATTAAAAAAAAATATGTGAGTCCCACCGTATTTGTAGACATATATATTAAACAAAAACAACTTTCACTATATTAAAATTAAAAAGTAAATGAACAATATTACCTACCTTGGAACAGAAACAAAATGTTTGCCTGATGCATTTGTGAATACATCAGTGTGACTGTTTAGCACATGCAGCAATCTATTAATAGTGCTGATCTCTGGGGAGTGGGATGAAAGGGATTTTCACATGTTACTGACACACTTTGATCTCACTGAAAGCAGCATCATTTATAGTTCATCTTTTTTTTTTATTGAAAATAGATTTTTTTTCAGGGGCTGGAGAGATGGCTCAGTGGTTAAGAGCACTGGCTGCTCTTCCAGAGGTCCTGAGTTCAATTCCCAGCAACCACATGGTGGCTCACAACCATCTAAAATAGGATCTGATGTCCTCTTCTGGCGTGCAGGTATGCATGCAGAGCACTCATACATAAAATATAAATAAATAGAATTTTAAAAAAGAAAATACTTTTTTCTCACATAATATATCCCAGTTACAATTTCCCCTCTCCTTACTCCCCCCAGCTCTTCCTCACCTTCCTTCCCTTCCAGATCCATCTCCTTTCTGTCTCTCACTAGAAAATAAGCAAGCTTCTAAGTGAATATATAATATAATATAATATAATATAATATAATATAATAATATAATGATAAGATAAAACAAAAACTATACAATGAAATAGAACAAAACAGAAGGAAAATAACTCAAGAAAAGGCACAAGAAACACAGAACATGAGACCTTGGAACACTTGATCCTAAATGGGATGTCCCCATCAAATCCCTCCCCTCAGGGCTCAGGGAACCCTGCAAAAGAGGAAGCAGAAAGACTGTACGAGCCAGAGAGGATGGAGACTACCAATAAAACAAGGCTTTCTAAACACAATAGGACCATGCACATACAGACTCCCTGAGATGGAGGCATTATGCAACGGGCCTACATGGGTCTCTACCAGATGGGGTCTTAGAGCTGGAAAGAGAAGTGGACACAGCCCCCATCCTTAACCCAGAAGCTATCTCCAATTGCTAACCACTTGCAAATGGGAGTTGTTTCCCCCAAGGGCGTCTCACTAGGGAAACAAACTACTCTTAAGTGTAGGCTGCGAGCCCAGCAGGAGATGGTCAACCGAAGACAAACTCAGCGGCATCTTGGAGGTTCCTTGTCTCATAATGTCCTGTCAGGACTTTTAAAAAAATATTTTATCTTATTTAAAATTTTTAAATACATTCATACATGTATACCCTACAGGTCCTTTGTGTATATATTATGGCTTCCAGGTTAGTGTTTTTATGCAATTCCTGAGTGGTTCTCTATGCCTATAATTCATTTTTAAAAGCAGCCACAGGATATCAGTATGATTCATTTCTCTGCAACTGACTTTTTGGTCATGAAGTAAGCAAGTTCTTAATAACTAGTCATATTTATTGCATCGTCCTATTAATATAAAGCTATTTTAAGACAAATTAACACTTCCTTTGGAGTTCTAGTTTCTAAAAGGGGATAGAGAATGAACTTTTAAAATAGAAAACAGCAGGATGAAATAAGCAATGAACAGAACATTCAGATTCACTGTGATCTCAACATGTGTCCTTTGATTATAATGAGAAAAAGGTTTTTTAAAGGAGAACTTCCTTTACATGTGAACACTGAGTGAGTCTTTAGGGAAAGCTATTGAAATAAAGCTATGTCAAGAAGAAAGTGTTTTAACAAATCCCCTATCTGTTACTCCATAGTACAGAGAAGTGGAAAGCACATTTTCTCTCCTAACCAGGTAGGGCCCAGGTGCGCCCCTCTAAGAAGCAACTGCCTCACCTCCAAGTTTCCACCTGGCCATCTCCAAACCCGTGCACTCAGCTGACTCCCACCCCCCTCTTCTGTACTTGACCTGGCACCTTTCCAGCCAGCCCACTCATCTCTGTTCTTCCCTGGAGATAATTCAATGTTTCTGTAGACCTTGAGTTCTGTAGCAGTGTACGGCCTCCCTTCTAGCCTCCCAAACCCCTGGGCAGCCCTCTTTTTTCACAGGGAGGCATTAAACCACAGCAGTGGTTTCCAAGTTTTCCTTTAATTTTTAATTACATTTATTTGTGCACGTGCACGTGCGTGTGCGTGTGCGTGTGCGTGCGTGCGTGCGTGTGTGTGTGTGTGTGTGTGTGTGTGTGTGTGTGTTGTAGAAGTCAGAGGACAACTTGCAGGAGTCAGTTCTTTCCTTCCACCATGTGAGTCGCAGGTATCAAGTTCAGGTCATCTGGTTTAGGGGCAATTGCCTTTACCTGCCAGCCCATCTCGCAAGCCCCAACCAAGATTTCCTTTTTAATTTCTCTATTTTCTTTTTTATTTGTTTTTATTTCTTCCTTAAATATTTTAATTTATAATATAACTAATTATAATATTAATTAATGTAAGTTCATTAATATATATTAATATTATTCAGAACATTATTTTGCATTGCTAGGAATTGAACCTGGGACTTGAGCATACCAGATAAGTGTACTACAATTTATATTTATCCTCAGCAAGCTCTTAAAATCATATGCAGGAGGCCATATGGCAGGTGAAGGCTGCTCTGGCCAAAGTAGAAGCAGAGGCAGGAGTTCTGTCTAGGTAGCCCTCTGGCTCCCTGTAGGGTCACCTGAGCTTTGGAAAACCAGTTGCGAGCCACTGCCTAATAGTTTTCGTTAGTTCATGTTTTCCTTATTGGGCCATGTTTTCCTTACCGGGCCTGAGGAGTGTGCACACTGTCAGATGTAACAAATTAGAACTTCACATGAAGCCAGGCATGGTGTTACACACCTTGAATCCCAGCTTTCTGGAAGCCAAGAGGCAGATGAGACCCTGTCTCAAAAAAAAAAAAAGTCTCATGAAAGTGAATATCTTTGTATACTTATGTATATAACTGGAGTGGAGTGTCTATATATCAGCGTGGCTCATCATTCACTTGAAATTCAAATTTGAATGAGCATCTGCATTTTCCCCCTGGTAAACCAGAAGAAATCAAAGAGCTGGGTCAGAAAGGAGCAGCAATGGAAGGCTGTAACAAACAACATCAACAACAGAAGAAAACAAGAGGCAGGCCTGCTGGCACCTGCCTATAATCTCAGCTGTTGAGGAGGCTGGGCCATGAGGATGGTAAGAGTGAGGCCATCGTGGGACACATAGGAAAACTATGTCTGAAAAAAGGAAAACAAAAAGAAACACCCAACATAGAAACTGTCCACATCACAAGCACAGTACTCACCCCAAGAATTTCTCTTGTGTAAAAGTACTTGTCAGACTTCTCATAATTCAGGAAGGCATACACAAACAGAAAAATGTTGAGCCCCAACCAAGAAACCTAGAAGAAAAAACAAGCAAGTAATATGGAGGAATTGGGAAAGATGTACGGAAGGGTTAGGAAATAATATGGACATCTTGAGCATTTTGTGTTCATACATTTTCATTTTAAATTAATATAATCATGTTATTATCCAACCTGTTTTCAGAGTGGACAATCTGAGACATGTGTCAGATGCTAATGAGGATGGTCAGCAACCTGAGGCCCATGGCCCACACATGGCTCATCATCAGATTTACATGTCCTCCAAACTCAGAATGTTTGCAATTTTGTTTTCACTTTAAATGGTTGAAAACATCAACAGGATAACATATCATGACATAAAATATATATACATGAAACTCAAATGTCATTGACTATAAATAAAGTGGGATTGGCATTTCTACTCTTTTCCATATCGTTTATGGAGGTTTTCGTGATGCTATGGTGAAGCTGAGTAGCTGGAACAGAGAACTAATAGCTTGCAAAAACCTAAAACACATGTCCAGCTTTCTTCAGAAACATCTGCCAGTTCCCAGACTGGCTGGAGCTTTCAAACTATCACACCTAGAAGATGGCACTAAGTGACCATGTGAATTTCTGAAGAAACAAAGAATAAATTTAGCATCTTTTAAACAATGCCCACTGGAAAAAGACTAAACCATTCCCAGAGGGGTCTGCCTCTTTAATTATACCCTGACATATTATTTTCCTGCTTTTAGGTTGTGAGACTTTTTTGCAAACTAACCTATTGTTTTGGACTTGTGTTAGCTGTAAGGACTGTGTGTGCCTGTCTAAACCTCTGCACATTGGGTAAGAGGGTAATTTGGAACCCACTATGTGTTGCCATGGAGATGAATCAATTGAACTCTAGCCTAAGTTTGGAGGTGCTAGTCTGCAACTGAGCAGATCTCTGCAGCACTGGGATGCTTTCTGATACACCCCTAACCCCAAATCACTAAGAATCATTTCAGACCACTGGCAAAGGGTCTTAGCCTGGGGCATGACCCATTCGTATTCCCTAGATATAGACCACTCACAGGCCAGGAGCAGCACAGTAAAGTGGTTCTAAGTGTAACATTGGAGTCAAACATCTGAGGCTCAAGTTCCAGTGCCACCACTTAGTACCTCTGTAATCTTAGACATATTGAAGTTCTTGAATCAATTCTTTCACCTACAAAATGAGGTATCTATCTCAGAGCCATGTCGTGGGGCTTGCAAGAACTAATGCATGTGAAGTGAGTAATGCAATGCTTTATGTATAGTACAAGCTTAAGAAATGCTAACTGCATGTTGAAGTTCTATCATTACCAAACTAACTTGCTCACTCCTTTCTTTCTTTCTTTCTTTCTTTCTTTCTTTCTTTCTTTCTTTCTTTCTTTCTTTCTTCCTTCCTTCCTTCCTTCCTTCCTTCCTTCCTTCCTTCCTTCCGGCCTTCCTTCCTGCCTTCCTTCCTTCCTTTCCTTTCCTTTCCTTTCCTTTCCTTCCTTCCTTCCTCCCTTCTTTCCTTCTTCTGTCTTTTTTCCTCCCTCCATCCCTCCTGCCTTTCCTCCTGTTCTTTTGTGTGAGAGAGATGGGGTCTCATTGTAGCTGGTTTGACCCAAGCTAGTCTTGAACTCCTAAGCTTTAGACAAGCCTTCCACTCCAGCCTCCAAAGTAGCAGGAACAACAGGCACCACATCCAATCAATTCCCTCCTGCCTCCTTTGCCCAGAATTCTTTTTCAGAATTGAATGGCTTTTAGAGACTCTTTGATGCCAGTGGGAAAAGACAATTGAAAGCCCTAGATACTTTAAGAGTAATTAAAGAATAAGAGACCATGAATCTGAGGAGTAGGAGGATTTGGAGGGAGGAGAGGGGAATGGCATAAATATAGTATTCTTATATGAAATTGTCTAACAAATAAAATGGGAGGAAAATGAACAGAAAAAAAAAAGCTCGTTTTGGGGATCAGAAATATTTCCAGATGTGAGATGGACACAGGAACACAAAGCTCTGTATCAGCCCATCGACACTTGTAGGCCCAGGAAGTGAATTAACAGCAACATCTGGGAGTCAGGAATTGCATTTCCCACTGGGAATGGAAAAGAAGGTGAAGCGCAAGACCTGGGGAGAAAGAGGAGTCAGAATATTCTGAGTAATGTAGTCGCTGTTTCAAACGTGGACATAGGAGTGCGTACCAGAGAGAGCAAGAAGTTGAGCTTGCCAGCAGGGCTCCCAAAGGAAGGGGAGGGACGAGAAGCCAGAGAGTTAAACGTGACTCATCCCTGTAAGTGATGAATTTCCCCAGCCAAAAACCAGAATAAAAGGAGGGGGAACTGCGGTGGCTTTTAGAGCAGCAAACAGCCTTTATCCGAAGCTAATCAATTCACTTGATTAGTCACCCGTCCCTTCTCCAGCTGATCTCTCGCCACCCACACCATGGAGGACCTGAAGTCTGGAAAGAATAAATAATTTGGTCAAGGTCATCCAGTAGCAGAACTGAAAGTACTTGCCAGGTTTCCCTTCCCCTAAGCTAGTGATCTCTCTGTAGAGTGCAGAAGGAACGAAACACGGGACACTGAGTATTAACAACATAAATCATGGGATAGCCTGATTTAAAAAGCTCTTGGGTTTTCATTAAATACTAAGTAAAAATTCCTCCAAGCTCACTGCATACTTTGTCTCTGAAGCACCTGAAAAGTCCTATAGGGCTCAAGAAAAGCAATAGGAAAAAAAAAAGAGTCAAGAGCCCCAGGAGAGAAATAAAATACTCAGAGTGGAGAAGGACGTGGGAACCTCACATTTAGGTGTGACTTACAAATGTAGAAGAATGATGTGAGAAAAAAGGTGGTGTGTATGCGAGTATGTGTCTGTGTTTGTGTGCATGCATGAGCATGTGTGTATACATGTGCGTGTGTGTCTGTGTATGTATACAAATGTGTGTGTATATGTGTGTGTGCCTGTGTGCATGCATGTGTATGCAAGTGTGTGTATGTGTGTGTAGAAAGGGATCCCATATAGATGGAATGGTGAACAAGTTCTAGCCTGAATACCAGTGAACTGGGTTGGAGTCATAGTTTGCCAATTCACTGCGCAGTCTAGATTGATTTCCTTCATAAAACTCGGGGAACCGTGTAATGCAGTAGCTAGCCATCAGCATGTAGTTATGAAACACTTGAAGTGTGCTAATTCTGATTGAGATGTGCTGTGCATGTAAAGTACACATGCTCTTCCAAAGACCTAGAAACAATTGAACAATAGAAATTATATTGAAATTGTCTGTATTGATGACATGCTGAAAGAATGCCCATGAATTGCATCGCTCAAATCTCATCTGTTTCTTTTTATCCTTTTTAGCACAAGTGTGAGATAATTTAGAAATTCCTCAAGTGACTCATAGTATATTTCTATTGAGCATTGCTAGGTCAAGATGATCTCGAAGATCACATTCATCTCAGGCAGTCAATTATTTTATAAAATCTTGATGGCAACAATATAGGGAAGATAGAAATGAAGACTCCATGTCAACAGTTGGAAATAAGACAGGAAAGAGAAAAAATGGAAACAAATTTCAACCGCAAGTCCTCATGATTTGGAAACATGAACAACTGCAAATCATTTGGCTTTGTTCTCTCATCTGGCCTAGAGTTGGCTTTTTCTAAATGATAACTGGCTTTGACAAGCCAAATAATTGCTATAGATGCTTTCTCTTTTGAATAACTTCACAAATATTAACAAACATGATGTCTTCTTACTCTGATAAAATTCCTAATTAATAGGAAATGAAATACCACTTACCAGAAACAAAACTGAAAGCCAGTGGTTAGCCAGCCAGTTTCCCATTGTCAAGTGGAAGTTTGGAGCCTCCATAGGAGCAATGAGGATTCCGGAGAGCTCCCTCTTGATAAACACTTCTTTCTGTCCAGCTCAAGGTCTGAGTGTGCAAGATGCAAAAATGCACACCCACTTACAAAGTTTCCAAAAGTGAATTCTGCCTTCCTCTTCTAGATGAAACTGTGTTATCAGCTTAGGTAGACAAGCCCTGCCTATGACAACCACAGGGGTTTTCCCTGATGAGGTTTTTGCCCTTTCAGGAAATAGCAGTCTTCTTGTGTTAAAATAGTCTCTCTGATAATCTTAACAAAGTGACTTCATAAAGCACTACTTTACAAGATAAGACATTTGTTTAAATTTTACACGAGAAACATAATTAGGTGGAGACTATGTACAGATTAACTACAAGAGAAACAAAGGGGGAAGCGTGTGCTTTAAGGAAGTTTCCATTTTATTTTGTTTGAGACAGATTTCATGTAACCGCGCTGGCCTTAATCATACTGTGTGGCTGAGGATGACTTTGGGCTCTGATCTTCTTGCCTCCTGGGATTTTAGGAGTGCACCCCACACCTACTTTATACAATACTGGGGGTCAAAAGTAGGACTTCTTCCACATTAGGCAAATACTCTATCAAACTGAGATACATTTCCAGACCAATGAAGCCTTTTGGAGCTGGACTGTCAGGAGCTATATCAGAGCAGCAGCGGCCACTAGACCATAGTTCAGCTAACTCAGAAATTTCAGTAAACCAGTTTCCCTGCAGGAGGATTCCAGACTGATGGGTATGATAAGTGTGCCGAGGAGAACTTGACTGGCTGGAAGGACAAATAGAATATGAAATGTGCACCTTATTCAAAACAGACACGGAGCTTTCAAAAGTAGGGAGGTGGTTGTCCTCTAGTATGGTGGGTAAGCTAGAGCTCATTGTTGAGTTCTGGGCACTGAAATATTCCTTTCTAAAATACTAAGATACACACACAAGAGTACACAGTGTGTGTGTGTGTGTGTGTGTGTGTGTGTGTGTGTAAATTACAGAATAATTGTGAAGAATTAACACCTAAGTTCTGACTTTGTGGTTTAAAAAAAAAAAAAAAAACGGAACAATTGTTCCCAGTATCTTCCAGTCCCTAGGGGGTTCCTCTTTAATCATGTCTCTTTTCTCTCCTTCACCACATGCAACCTGAGATTTGAGGCACTAATTCCCCTTTTTCTTTGGATGTTTCATAAGTGCATGGCTCACAAACTCTTCACTTATTTCCTTTCTGATTTTTTTCTTAGTTTGAATTTTTGTGAAAGAAATACAGCTGTATGTATGCATTGCATGCTTCTTTCTGTGTTTTGCTTTCTTCAACAGCTTTTCTTTGGAGAGTCACACATGTTGGTATAAGTAGTTGCAATTCAGTTACACTGCCTGAATCCATTCATTCATTCTACTGTTGATGGAGTGATGATGGGATAGTATTAATGGAGTGCCACAAATACACCACATTTTGTCTAAGGCTTATACCCAGGAGTGGAATTCCTGGATCCTGAGATTTGCAAATGCTTTTCATAGATAAGCTGGTCTAAAGCACTCATGGACCTGCCTGCTCCATGAGCTCTGCAGAAGAGACTCACTTCCTTCATGTAAACTTTTAAGATTATTAAACTAAGCATCTTTTAATTCAACTATTAGTACTTACGTTTTCACTATTGATAAATGTCTCCTCTGGTTTGTAGGTTTTATTTAAATCTATATTCCTAGTGGCTTATTTTCCCCTGCTTATACATTTTTAGAGTTCTTTTATTGATTGTTGTTGCAGCTTTACATTTTCTGTCTTTTTTAAATCACGAGTGATATATGCAAGTGTGAAAGTGTGAGTGCCCATGTATATGGTAGAGGCCATAGGTCAATGGCAAGTGTTTTATTGTCAGGCTTCAGTTGATTTTTTGGGGACAGCTCTCTCATTAACCTGAAGCTTGTGTTTTAGATGGACGGAATAGCCAGCAAGCCCCAGAGGTCCAACTATATCAGCGCAGCAGGCTCTGAGACTGCAGGCAACCCCAGCATGCAGGCTTTTACATGGGTGATGAAGATACAGTCAAGGTTCTTCATGCCTGTACAACAGCACTCACCCACTTGGCCATCTTCCCAAGCCTGTCTTTGTAGTCTTTTGCTACTGGTTTCTGATAAGTGGAAATTCTTAAGTTTTATGTGCCCTGGTTCTCAGTCTTTTTCTTTATGATTTCCATATTTTGTGACTTGTTTTAGTCATCCATCATTACACAGATGTCAGGATAGTCTCATGTATTTTCTTCTAAAACTTCATGGTTTTGACCTTTCACAATTATGTTTTGGATTCATTTGTTTTCTTTTTTGATGTGGCAATCTATAGCTTCTAGGTTTAGCATAATTCCCAAGTGTTTTTTTTTAGAGTGTATCAATTACTGGAGTTGAATTTTTATGTACTGTGTAAAGCAGAACTTTGATGTACTAGTTTTCTACTTGGAAAACTAAAAATTCCAAGATCATTTTTGAAATCTTTTCTTTCTTTACTGTTATGATGTGTCAATTTTGTCATGTTTATTAATAGATATCAAATGTATATTACATGTGACTTTGTTCTTGATCTCTCTATTCAGATCTCCCTTGCAATTGCCTTAATTGCTATGGTTATATAAGTCTTATCTGACAGGACAAGCTTGCACATCTTAGTGTTCAAAAGTGTGGCTATCCTTGGCCGTTTGAACTTTTATACAAATTTTATTGCTAAGTACTTTATATTTTCATGGGATTACAAGTGATACATGTTTAAATTATGGCCATTACATGAAGATATTACTGGTTTTTACATATTGAATGTTGTATTCAGCATTACTAAATTCACTTATAAAGTATTTTGTTTTTATTTTATGTGCATGAGTGTTTTGTCTGTGCCTGGTTCCCATGGAGGTAAGAAAAGGATTTCAGATTTCCTGAAACTGGAGTTGTGGATGGTTGTGAACCACCATGTGGGTGCTGGAAACTGAGCTCCGGTCCTATATAACAACAAGTACTCTTAACCACTGAGCCATTTCTCCAACTCTCACAAATTCTAATGGGATTTCTGTATTGAGGCTTCCTATTGTAGATTTCTCTAAAAAGTCCAATTACATTTCCCCTCCTAATTATAGTTCCCATCTATTTTGATTCTTGTATCTCTTCTTTTTCTTGAATTACTTCATTCACTATAACTTCAAGTAAAATGTTGAACAAAGGGAGCATTTGTGTCTGTTTGTCTAATTTAAAAATTACAAAGAGGATTCTTTTAAGTAGTATCTTTGATGTGATTTTTGAAGATACCCAGATACATATTCTTGTCTTATTTTACATTATGCACAAAAGACACTATTGCTGGGCAATGGTGAGGCATGCCTTTAATCCCAGCACTTGGGAGACAGAGGAAGGAAGATCTCTGTGAGTTCGAGGCCAGCCTGGTCTACAGAGTGAGTTCTAGAACAGCCAAGATTGTTACACAGAGAAACCCTGTCTCAAAACAACAACAACAACAAGAAGACACTATTAATTTAAAAGAAGGAAAGAAACCATAGCATATTTCAATGGCTTTGTTAAGGTATGATTTTATATTCCATTTAGTTTTACTCATTATAAGAGTATAGTTCAACACATAGCACATTTTATATTTATTTTTAAAAGCTGAAAATCTCTTCAACACCACAAAACTCATAAAAGTAACATTTTATTATCTGGGTAACACACCTGCATCTTAGAGTTATGCAATACAGAGTGAATTTGGAACAGCAGGTATTAAGAGTATTTATGGAAATAATTCTTACACTAAGGCATCTAGAAATCACTTAACTATATACAGAAGTGTCCAAGAACGTGCACAGTTCATGTTGCCCTAAACCAAAGCTATATATATCAAAGATCCAATATCCCTATAGCTGTATCCCAGATGCATTCATGGCCACTTCAGGCTCATTCAATGTGAAAGGGGCATGCATAGATGGAAGTTGGAGTGGAACATTGTTTTAATGACTCATCACAAAAGGACTTATTTTTGAAAGTTGTACAGAACAGTGGAGAAGCCAAAGACCACATCTTAAAAGAGGAAGCTCAAGCCTGTGTGCAGAGGGTGACCAGAATTTGAGACATCCTATATTAGGAGGAGTTAAGGACTTTAGGAAATGTGTCTTTAGAAAGAGATTTGTCATTGATAGATGTGTATGTATAATTTACTCTTGGGTTTAGATTGTTATGTGTGTGGACATAAGGAGATGACCTAGGAATGAAGACTCCAAAATAGCACATTTTGTTTCAATATAAAGCACATTTTCCAACTCTAGTATTCAAAGAAGTAAAGAGGTAATGGCTTCATTCTTACTTGAGATGCCCAGTGAAAGATAGACAGTTCCTTGCCAGTTATCTTGTACAAATATCAGCACCAGAAGGACTGTGAACTAAATATGTTTCAAATATCCTCCAACCTTGAGTGTATGACTCATCATGGTCATGAATATATAAATTTATAATTATTCCTTAAAGAATTATGAATGCTGTGCTAAATGGACCTTTGTGTCTAAGGGTGTGGGTTCCCACCTTGCACTGATGTACGAGGAAGTCAGTTGATAAGCTGGCTAGCAATGACACTGAACTAAGATAGCTGAATGATCTGAATGGAAAATTACCACTACCCTACAGCAGAAAGATTATTTAACAGGAAGATTATAGCAGCTAATTTAACTGCAATATAATCATGCCTCTAATCTGAAACCTCTCTTCCTTACACAATGAAAGATATGCTATTTTTTCTTACCATCAAGCCTTTCATTTCTATAAATTCTTTAGAAATTGCTTTCCTTTCATCAGCTCCAAACATTATAACAGAGTCCATTCACCCTGTATTCTTTCACCTACCATCTTAATGTTTGCATTTCCCAGGTTTATAGATTATTGACATTGGGTAAATTGGAACTGGACTGCTTCCTGGAGACTTAGAGAGAATACTTCAGTGGCATTAGTAGCTAGTGGGTGAATTATAAAACACAGCCCTTCCCTAAATTGACTGTTCTTTTTCCTGATCACTTGTCTTATTCATCACTTATCTTAAACTTAATTTTATACTTATAATTCTTGTATATCTCCTCCAGGAATTACCATGTAACAGATGGTGTTGACACATACATAGGACACTCCAAGCAACCCTTTCAAGAACCTTTAAATGAACATGATAGCTCTCTGTTGTCCCAGACCCAATTCCCCAGTCTCTTTCCTAGCACTGCAACAGAACACTAGATG
>CABHPP010129860.1:0-15665 GCA_902168425.1 Peromyscus attwateri | reverse complement strand
TTTTACATCCTGGTGATCCTTTGCTATCTCATGAGACAGGCTCCACCGTATCTCCCAGATTTTGTTTTACTTATCCTAGACCCTTTATCTGCAAATCTTCAGCATTGATTTTAGGTCATAAAACCCATTCTTACAAGTGATGTCACTTGTGCTTTACAACAGCCTAAGTGACTTCTATGTCATCTTAGGGCCTGGTCAATCCTGTTACCCACAGGGGTTATGTTTACTTCAGCATCTTAAACCCTAAATCTTGGGCACTATCTCTGAGTCAATAGTACCCATTCTTATGAAAGAAGCCAGATGTACTTTGTAAAGAATCTCAATGTAAACATGTCTTCAATTGCTGTGTACTTGGGACTGAGTTAATTGTTATCAGAAAACTTTTTTTCCCAAAATTATACTGGACTTAGACATGTCTAATATAAAATGGTCTGGGCCAGACTCTGGAATTCCTGGCCCAGCACTGTTACCATAAAATCAGGCTGACTTTCATTCTTATCTCTTCATGGATCATGTTTGGTTTTCCTCCTGGAGCTGTAAAGCCTGCAGAGAACCACCACACAAAGTGAAAGAGGACTAGCCATGTGCCTGTAGTGGTGCTTCTCTGGAGGTGGAATTAGCAGAGGTCTGTGATTGTATAGGATAGATTCTAGCCTGGGCAACAAATAAGACTCTGTCTCAATAAACATTACCAAAAGTACAGAGGAATAAAGAAGTTATTTTGAATGATTTGGTAATTATGAGTTTCCAATTCTCTGAGGCATGGGTGAATTGAATGGAGGTTCATGAGCTGTCGATATATATCAAAGACATGACAAAGACTGTAGGGTCATGAATTTCAAATGAGTTTTCATGAGTTGTTTGTCACTGCTGGATTTTGAATATAAATACCTAATAATCAGAAGAAAATTCTCTACTACCTACATTCCCAAGTCTCTGTTTTCACAAAATTAGCTCCTCTGGTATGAAAAACATAATCAAAATCTAATGCAATCATGGTCAACAGAACATTCAGGAATGATTTAATGGTCAGTATATTCACCTAAAGAAGCTGGATGCTAGGCACAGTAGCTATAGAACATATTAATGAAACTTGATTTGCTGAGAATATAGAGTTTAAATATTAACTATACTCAAGTTTAGAAAGTACTTGCATAATGTCTGACATTTTAAATATGAGATTCTATTTTAGTATTTATCTTTATTTTATTTTTATAAATGTTTGTGTGCACTATGTATTTATTCACATACATTTGAACCTAGTGACCATGAAGGACAGGAGAGAGCATTGGGTCCTATGGAACTGAAGTTACAGGTTATCTTAAGCCACGATGTGGATTCTGAAAATCAAAACTAGGTTCTCTGCAAGAAGAGCAGACTGTTAATCAATGAGCCATCTTTCTAGCCTCTAGATAGTTTAGTTTCTCAAAAAACCACTTAAGTTAATTTTTTCAAGCCTTTTATGAGTGAAGAAATTCATTTCAAGACATCTCATAAAGCTCTAATTTAAAGAGCATTCATTTATTTGCTCAGTTCCCTTCTCCCAATTCATATGTTTTATTTTGTCATTGTTAATAGAGGAAAATAATAACAAAATAATAAATATCTTTGTTCTTTTTTTCAGCAAACAGTTGTGAATATGAAAATAACTATGTTAACTGTGCAGAGTTGAAGACTTCACTAACCTGTAATTATCCAATGGTTAAAGAAAACTGCAATGCTACGTGCAACTGTGAAGGCAAAATTCATTAAATTTCCAGTACAAGTGAAGAGGGCCATGTGAAGAAAGACCACCTCCTCTGCTTAGACTAGTCACATTCCACTAGAAAATTAGAGGTATAGATACATTGAAATGATTCCAAAGAGTAAACATTCCTTTCTTCGGTATCATTCCATTTATTCGAAATAATTTACATCCAAAGATTTTAAAATAACATACTCAGTAATACCTTTGAACCTTGACCTCTGATTTCTGTGAAACATTTTTGGAGTTGAGTCAAACCCAAGGTCATACTGTTTGTCTGTATGACTAAGGTCTCTGAAACTCTTTTCTGAAAATAAGAATCAGGTTCCCAGAGCACAGTGGAGTAAAGGAACAGCATATACTTTCACTGTAACTGTCAGTCATCTTTCCTAGCTCTACCTAGCTAACTGTATCTGAAAACAAATCCCCATTAGCTTTCCATGATTGCTTCCCACCATTTGCTCTTCTTCACATGTGCTGGAATTAGTGGTTCCAATTCTAAACTTCAATTTACATTTTAGTTTCTGGGTTTTTCAAACACCTGATAAAAATGAAATGTAATGAACAAAACTTGCTTGTCCAGGTGATTGCATTGACCTTGATTGTCTTAAAAAATTTAAATAAATCTTACTATTTGCATATTAATCCTCTCCTAGTATTTGCTTGAATTTCTGATTTGGAGTTTGTTTATTCCAGTATGGTATTACAATATTTATGTTACAATTTACTTAATTTTTATTTACATTAAGTTCTTAGCCTTTACAAGAGTTTACATTAATCAGTACACACTTCAATTAATAAGCAATAGTAGAGTCAAGTTTGATAAATATTCCTAATCCTACCCTGGCATATCCAACCTTCAGGCCTAGTCCAGATCATATATTTGCTATGTCCACACAGACTGGTGAGTCCAATGGATCCTAGATCACCTGTATAATCCCAACCTTAAGACATCCTTTGCACTGGGATAACTCTGAGGCACCCTAGAATCTAACATCAGACATACAATCAATGAAAGAAATCCACATTCCCTGGTCAAATTGCTAAATCACAATATGTACAGCCAAACAGTGTGACCCCACCCAACCAAATCCAATACATTTACAGAAACATTTTACAATTAGAATGAACCTCAGGACACAAAAATCTTTAAAACATCATAAAATTTTATCAAGGAATTTGAAGATTTAAGGAAGACATTTTAGCGTGAAGGTTTTCCTGTATCCTGCCCAGCTGGCAGTTGGGACAAGTCTTCCCCACTCACGTCCCCCAAGTAAGCACACAGAGGCTTATATTAATTAAAACTGCTCAGCCATTAGCATTTATTATAAGGCCTACAACTGACTAGCTCTTACTCTTAAACTCAGCCCAATTTTGCTAATTTATGTTTTGCCATGTATTCCATGGCTTTACTTGTGTGTCATTACATGCTGTTCCCTGGAAGGCAGGCTGGTGTCTCTTCACTCAGCCTTCCTCTTCCCAGAATTCTCTTTGTCTGCTTATCCTGCCTATACTTCCTGCCTGGCTACTGGCCAATGAGCATTTTATTAAACCAGTGTACAAAAACATTATCCCACAGCATTTCCCCTTTTCTGTTTAATTAAAAAGGATTGTTTTGCCGGGCGTTGGTGGCGCACGCCTTTAATCCCAGCACTCGGAAGGCAGAGGCAGGCAGATCTCTGTGAGTTCGAGGCCAGCCTGGGCTACCAAGTGAGCTCCAGGAAAGGCGCAAAGCTACACAGAGAAACCCTGTCTCGAAAAAACAAAAAAAAAAAAAAAAAGGAAAGTTTTAACTTTAACATAGTAAAATTATATATAACAAAACACTTATCAAAACAGTTATCATAACCAAGGAAAACCACAATTATCTTGTCTTCAACTACTTCAAAGACCCTAGAAGGATATAATATTACCTAAGTAAATAGGAAGAGCATTGTAAGCACCTTCCAAAAATCTAGAATGACAGAGACTGCTAGCTGCCTGGACAGTCACCTAAAGTTCTTCTGCAATGTTGGGGCATCCATTTTCAGCGTATAGGTCTAGAGTCTCTCAGTCACTTCTCTCTGTGTCCTGTAGAATGTTGGCAGTCTCCTATGTGAAGCAGGATTCTGAAGGACCATTTTGTCTTCCAAAGTTCAGTGGTCACTTTCCCATGGGTCCTGCATGTCCAGTTGATGCAACATTTTGTCAAGCAGTCCAGGCAATAACAGATTCTTGCCCAAATAGCTATTTTTGCCAAGAAGAAGATAAACTCCATGTGGAATGTCTTTGATACCCATCTATCTCATGGAATCAGTGTTGCCAGGAGCAGATGTGTCTCATTGTCTAGAAAGTCTTAAGTCTTTAAAACATTTTAAATAACATATTCTGTAGGTCTTTGAAGTGTTTGAAGATTACCTATCTAATTGAGTTATATCTATGTATACCTAGAAAACTAACATGACTATAAGTTCAACTATCATAGATGACTAATTATTAATCTGTATTTCTTAATTATCCATTAAAATTTAAATGAGTACATAAGCATAATACCTTAAACAAGAGTAGAAATATACATATAGTATAAAAATTTAACTTTAAATTTGTATCAATAAACTAAAATCCATAGCAATATAAAATATTTTTAAACAAGTTATTGCTCTTTAAAAGTAGATTCAACAATCTACCCTTTTATCCTATCATATATATATCCTATCCCCTTTTTTTCTTTAGAAAGATACTGCCTATGACCAAGAACAATTTATAACCTATCTCTAAACAAAGACAAATATACATAATCCCTTTTTTTTTAATGTGAGCATAGTTCTAGGCTACTTTCTGCTGATAGGGGGCACTGGTATTTTTATGGGGATCCTGAGAAAATTTGAGACAATGGTCAAGTCCTGGGAAGAGCAGCTAAAACCTTTGTTGATAGGTACTATCTATTAAGGTTTTGGAGGTCTGGCTTGATCAAATCTGATCCATCTTAACCTGGAACAAATACATAGCCTCTTGCCTCCTGTGGAAACAAAAAAAGAGCTTCCTTTCTAAAGCAACATATCCTTAGACATAAATTTTGAAATCGAGATACCTTTAAAATATACATATTGATTTAACTCAGCAGCTTTTACAATCTGGAGTTAAAAATCCCTAAGACAATATAATCTAGATTCTCTGTGTAATTTCCATCTTTAAGTGGCTTATTTTTTATACTAATTTTACTGTCTCTTTAAAGACTTTATTTTTTAAAACTTTTTCTTTATTTAACTGTCTATCCCCCTTTTCCTCTTTCTTTCAAGCCTACATACATTTTTACACACATTGTAAATCATTTAAAGTCTTATTCCATCTGAATCTGACTTATTGGGAATGTATTGCTTTAACCTTCAGCATTACTAGGACTGAAATGGCAGCTTTGGCTGCTGGCATTGCCCACCTCGGCCTTCCAATATGGTAGAACTATGTTTACCACCAGCTTTGGGGGAACCATGACCACCACCTGACTCTTGTAGGGAGTGGGTCTATGCCTCCATCCAGGAGCATGTAGCCCAAAAACTTCTTCTTTTTTTTTGTATTAAAAAAACCTAAATCCATCACACAATGTGCTGCACAGATTGCAGACGCCACTGTGTACAATGGCAGGAATCTGACATGATGCACTCAATCCATATGCTGCTGTGAACCCACCATACTGCAGCTCAAGCCCACAGGCTGCAGCTGGCCTGAGAGAGACAACTAGGAAGCTGTTTTTAGCTCCATTTTATAATCTTTTTTTTTTTTTAAAGCTTACTCAGGTTTTAGGCTGAAACCCTTGAACCAAATTTTGGCGTCAATTGTAGCTAAAAGTTTTTCTGTGTCCAACCTGGCCCGTGGTCAGGACAAATTTCTCACCACAGTCCCACAGACTTTCAGGTCCAAGTAAACACATGGAGGCTTATATTAATTAAAACTGCTCAGCCATTAGCTCAGGCTTACCACTGACTAGCTCTTACACTTAAACTCAGCCCATTTTTGTTAATCTATATATTGCCACATGTTCCACAGATTTACCTTTGTGCCATTACATGCTGCTCCCTGGATGGTGGGCTGGTGTCTCCTCACTCAATCTTCCTCTTCTCAGAATTCTCTTTGTCTGATTATCCTGCCTATACTTCCTGCCTGGCTACTGGCCAATCAGCGTTTTATTAAACCAGTGTACAAAAGCATTATCCCACAGCAAGACAGGAACAAACATTTCAAATAACATGAAGATAATAGTGCTTGAGTGATGTCTAGTGTATATGTATATGTATATGTATATGCATATGTATATGTATACATTGCACAATCATGAAGACAATTCAGAATTTGAAAACTATATTCAGTAAGAGAAATAAATATTAAAGATAACTCCAGCTGAAAGGAAGGTGAAATTGAAAAAGTAACCAAAGTTCAGGGGAAAGTCAAGTAGATGAATGGAGTAGATGATAGAATGCCAAGACTTAAAGCAAGATCAAAAGAACTGGGCCATTCAAGTAAAGAATTTAAAACATTAAACAGGTACATACAGGAATGCAACAAGCAATAGTGTGTTGTGCCATGGAAACATCAATCTTGAACTTTTAGGCATAGAAAAAGGAGAATATTTTATTCTCCTTCAGCTATTCAGATAGTTTTGCTGGGAACAATAGTCTAGGTTGGCAATCATGGTCTTCTGGAATGTGAAATACATTGCTCCAGGCTCTTCTGGTTTTTACAGTTTCCACTGAGAAATCAGCTGTTAAACTGACGAGCTTTCTTTTGAATTGTCCTGTGGATTTATTTTGCTGTCCAATTTCTAGCTCTCAAAAAATAAATAAATAAATAAATAAAATCCCTTTAGAAGAGGCTCTTTTTTTATAGATGACCTTATACTTAAGACATAGGAAACTTCATACTGAATGTATGTTTAGGCCACTCTGATGAAGACCTAAATCTCCTGTTTTTCTCAAACTTGAGTCACTGTTTTGAAAATACTTTCTACTAGAAAAATGGTCAAACCCCCACTGTGTTTATATTTTTAAATAAGTCTTTTATTAAAGTATCAACAATAACAATCGATTAATAATAATGAAAATAAAAAGTTATGTAAATATTTTTAAATGTACTACCGGAAATAAAGGCATAGATGAACGCTAATCTAATAGTAAAGAGGTGATTTTAATACCCCACTTTCTCTAATAGAAAAGTAATGTAAAAAAAATAGAAACATTAGAATTAAATAGCATCAAATATCAAGTAGACCTAATGGATTTCTGTAGAATATTTCATTAAACACAAAATATGTACATTTTATTTAGTTTCTCTACAATGGACAACCCCTTGGGACACAAAACGAATTTTAACAGATTCAGCCAAACTGAAATGACTTCATGTATTTTACATAACACATGCACAACAAGCTTAAATTTAACAGAAAGCAATGCTTAAGTAATTATATAAACTCATGGATATTAAATAACACAATATTGTGCTATTCCTAATGATATTCTGCTGTACTCATAGATTGATGCCTAGTCTAAAGATTATCAGAGAGGATTTATCCAGCAACTGATGGAAACAGATGCAGACCCACAGCCAACATTCGGCTAAGATCAGTGACTCCTGTGGAAGAAGGGAAGGAAGGATTGCAGTAGCTGGAGTGGTCAAGGACACCACACGAAAACCCAAAGAATCCATTAACCTGGGCTCATAAGGGTTCACAGAGACTGAACTGCTAACCCTTATAAACCCTCATCACAAATGTTACAGTTGTGTAGTTTGGTCTTCTTGTGGGACTCCTAACAGTAGGAGCAGTGCCTGCCTCTGACTCTTTTGCCTGCTTTTCTGACCATCTCCCCTCCCCCCCATCAGATCATCTCATCTAGTCTTAATGCAAAGGTAGGTGTCTAGAATTACTGCAACTTGATATGCCATGTTTGGTTGATATCCATGAGAAATTTGCCCTTTTCTAGAGTGAAATAGAGGAGTAGTGGATATTGGGGCAGAAGAGAGGTGGGGGAAGGACTGGGAGGAGATGAAGAAGGAACAGGTGGGGTCAGGATGTAAAAATTAATAATAAAAAATTAGGAACAGAAACTTCACTAAAAAACTTAATCTACAAAGCTGGTATTACCTAAAACAGAAACCAGGTAAAGTAACAACAGCAAGAGGAGGAGGAGGAAGAAGAGGAGAAAGAGAAACAGAAGAAGAGAGAGGGAGGAAGAAAGTGAAAGGAAAGTAGAATAATATTAATGATATGGATGATGATGATAATTCTGGCCATATCCCTAATACACATAGAGGGAAATAACCTCAATAACTACTTGTAAACTGAATATGGGCATATATAAAAAAAGTCATCCACCTCGATCGAGTTGGATACATTTAGGAGATTCACAGGAGTTTCAATACATAAGCCAATAAACACAATAAATCATATAAATGACAAAAAACATACGATCTTCTCAATAGATGCAGAAAAGGCCTTTGACAAAATCCAGCATTGTTGTGGGATAAACCTTTTGTACATTGGGAAGATGTGTTGCATTCATTCTTAATAAAAAGCTGACTGGCTGATGGCTAAGCAGTATTTTGGGGGCAGAGAGTATACTGGGAAGAAGGGTGGGGTTTGAGGAGTCGTGAGGAACTTCAATGAGATGCAGAGTGAGCAGGATGGGATGATGTACGTGAGGAAAAGGAGCCTTGGGCATCACATAGATTAATAATAATGGCTTAATTTAAGTTATAAGAGCTAGGTAAAAATCAGCCTAAGCTATCAATCAAGCACTTATAATTGATACTAAGTCTCTATGTGGTTATTTGGCAACTGGCTGTTGAAACAGAAAAGACTGCGTACATATGGACGCAAAGTGGGGTACCTACATCCACATAAGACCTGAAAAAAGCTTTTTAAAAAAGGTCCTAAACACACAAAAGTAGAGCCAAACTTGGCTTCCTTGTCTTATGTCTCTCATGCCAACTGCAGTACAGAGATACATCTCCCAGCTGTTGCCTTCTAGCTTGAGCTGCCAGTGTGAGTGCTGCCAGAGAGAGCTCCACCAGAACACTATGAACTAAAATGCATGGTGAATTTAAGTTTTGCTCCTGCAGACAGAAAAGATTACAGATACACAGTAAGGAAATATCCAGACAGGAAAAAAAACTCTAAGTGGTTTACAGTGTGTTTAAAAATGTACATAGGCTTGGGAGAGAAAAGAGAAATGGTATAGACAGTCATAAAAATAGTTTAAAGATAATAAAGTAAATTCTTTAAAGAAAGAATAAAGTATTATAAAGGAAAAAGCCATGCAAAGATAGAAAATGCACAGGAAGTCAGAATCCTATATGCTATTGTGTTGTCTTTAAAATTTTTTGACTACTGATAAAGAAGCAATAGCTACTAAGAGAAATTTGATTATGAAAGCTGCCAGAATAAACGAACCTATATATTTTAAAAATATCTTGATTTCAAAATGGAAGTCAGAGATATGTTGCTTTGGGAAAGAGGTTATGATTTTGTTTCCACAAGAAATGAGAGGCTGTGGATTCATTCCAGGTTAATATGGATCAGGTTTGATAGGGGTAGATCCCCCTGAAAATCCTCACTACATACATAAAGAAATAAACCTAGAAAAACTACAAAACAGGTAACATATACTTTACCTGCTCAAATAAAAGCAAAAAAAAAAAACATCTTTGGATAACTTATGTAAAACACATAGTTATACTGTATCAATACAGACATGCATATTACCTTTAAAAGTTTATGTATTTTCAGGACAAGGGAACCAAATACCAATGGAAATAGATGGTTCAGGTGATCCGGAATCTCTAAATGCCTCTATTACAGTCTTCTCAGAATTCTGCATCTCAAACAGCCTCAAGGCTGCTTGCTGAGATGGTCCAACCTCACCTATTACTCTAGTCAAGACTTAACAGTTATCCTGATTTTCTCAAGCTTTCCCCAAAGATATCATCACCCACCAATAACAGAAAGTAGTCTAAAAAATAATACCCATATTGCCAAGAGATGGGGTATGGGTTGGTTGTGATAATTTAATGGATTATGGATGTTTGTCACTGTTTATGAGGGTTGGTTACAAGTTGTTGTTGGTCGTGGTCAGAGAAAATCCTAAACAAAAGAGTTAAATTCAAAGATCTCATTCTAAAGGAAAGAAGGCAGATATGATATAGAAATGATATAAAATATGGTAAATTATTGAATATACTTTAATCCAAAAACCAAATATTAACCTCAAAATATTTTTTATTGGTATAGATTTTGGTTTATTGTTAGAAATATAAAGTTATTCTTGCTATACTATAATTTGCTAAAATTAAAAATACAGGTGAGTAGTTAGTCATCTATAATAATCAAACTTGTATTCATATTAGAATGTTTTCAAGGTTAAACAGATATATTTAGATAGATGGTCTTCAAACACTTCAAAGATCTACAGAATATGGCATTCAGGATGTTTAATAACCTAAGGCTATTCATGACAGTGAGACATGTCTACTCCAAACAGCACCCATTTAATTCAAAAGAGGATGATGGGCATCAAAGAACCTCCATATGGATTTTGCTTTCTTTATGGCAAAAACTAGCCATTTGGGCAAAGAAATTGCCCTTGCCTCAATTGCTGACAGTGTACATTCCAAGCTGGACCAGTAGAATGTACACAAGAGTGGCTGCCAAGCTTTGCCAAGACATGGTAGGACATTCCTTCAAAAACCTGCATCTTAAAAATGTCTGTCAGATTACTAGGTCTTTGGCCAATGTTGAATGCCCAGTGTTACAGAAGAACCTAGAGTGTCTGACCAGGCAGCCAATTGTTTCTGTCATCTCTTAATTTTGAAAGTTGCTTGCTCTGCACTTCCTGTTTACTCAGGAATAATGTTATATCCTTCTCAGGTCTTTGATGGGGTTGAAGACTAGATAGTTACAGTTCTCCCTAGTCATGGTAGAAAGTAAATTAGGTATGAAACTCTGGTTCTTCAGGAGAAGACATCTGATGGAGTATTTTGTCCATTTTGCCAAATACAAAAGACTGGATATTGTAACTATAATTATTAATTGATAATATTTTGTTGTATATAATTTTACTCTGTTAAAGTAAAAACCTTCCTTTTTAATTAGACAAAATGGTTGAAGTGCTGTGGAATAATCCTTTTGTAGACTGTGAAAATGTGTTGCTCTAATTGTTAATAAAAAGCTGACTGGCCAATGGCTAGACAGAATTTTTGGGCAGAGAGAATGCTGGCGAGAAGAAGAGCAGAGTCTGAGGAGTCATGAGGAGATGCCATGAGACACAGAGCAGTCAGGATGGGAAGTATGTACATGAGGTAAAGGATCCTCAGGGCAGCACATAGATTAATAAAAATAAGTTAATTTAAGTTATAAGAGTTAGCTAAAAAATGAGCTTAAGCACAAATTATTACTATTTTTGATTATATTATATATAAGATGTGATAAATTCCAGCAGAACAAAAAAAGAAACTACCAACATTTTAGAAAAGTAGGAAACAAAGTTACCTTACAAATATTAGTAGCTTTTCCATACAACCATAACAAACATACTGAGAAAGAGATCATGGGAAGAGGAAAAACTCTCATTCACAATAGCCTCAAAAAGTAAAGAAAATTCTAGGAGGAAACTAAGGAAGTGAAAGACCTTGACAATGAAAGCTTTACATCTTTAGAAGAGATGGGGCAAGACACTGGAATGTGGAAATACCACCCCCCCCCACACACACACACACTTTCGCGGTTTTGTAGAAATAATATTGTGAATCTGGTCAACCTACTTAAAATGACTTACAGATTCAAAGCAATCATACATGACAATGATCATAGAAACAGAAAAATGAGCCCCCAAAAATTCATTTGGAATCTCCAATATCCCCAGACAGCCCCAAAAATCCTGAACAAAAAGAGCAACCTGGAGAGATATTATACTAGTTTCATCACTCAACCAACCTTATAAGTATGCTTTTGAAATTTTTTAATCGCATTTTCATTTTTGGTAGAAAATTTCAACTCAAGAAATACTTGATTTCTAAATCATACAGGGAATAAACAAAAGAAAGAAAAGGGACAATATCATAACTCCTGAATCCTGACAGATATGTGATGTTCTCTCTGCTAGTACCCTGTGCTAGTCTCCTGCAGGAGGCAGCAAGCATTCTTTCACCAAAGTCTAAAAATAAATTAATTTAAGAACCCTATGCTAAGAGAAATACATGATTCCCACACAAAGCAACAATATATCACAACGCCTAACACCAAGTTCAGCCGAAATATTCATTAAGGACAGAAGACACATCTTATGTTACCTTGAATTAAAGAAAATTGCTTTCAAATTTTCATCATTTGCATTGCTGAGGATTTTATTCAGTAACATAAATGGAGATTGGATGTGGGGAAGAGTTGTGTAATTTTTTGGTAATCTCATGGTTGGCCATGCTTTTTATTTTCTTAAGAATAAAATAGATTTGAAAGAGGATGTAGAAACGAGAACCAGGAGGAAAAAGTCTAGTCCTCTGGCATTTTTTATTTGAAAGCTTTTTAGTTTCCCATCTTTAGTGCTCAGCTCTCAGTTTCACTGTTTAGTATTCTAGGATGGGATGGCAGTTTGAGTCTGCCCGCCATAACTTTCCAAATCAAGATAGACAGGATCAAGCCTAATCACAGAGCTGGATTTCCTTTCAAAGTCTATCACTGGCATTTGGGCAGGAGACTTGGAACTAAGAGATGGGGACAAGAATCAAGAATTAAAAATCTCCACTGAGCCAGCCTCCTAGTAGTAGTAAAGAGGTTGTTCAACATACTATTAAGATGTCTCATTCTAGTAAGTTGACTGTGGACAAAGCAGACATTAAGGGGAAAAGAGTCATCATAAGAGTAGACTTTAACATTCCCGTGAAGAACAACCAAATCATCAACAATCAGAAAATCAAGGCTGCCATTCCAAGCATCAAGCATTGTCTGGAAAAGGGAGCCAAGTCTGTCATTCTCATGAGTTACCTTGGCCAGCTTGATGGTGTCCCTAAGCCAGACAAATATTCCTTAGTGCCTATTGCTGCTGAGCTCAAATCCAGGCTGGGTAAGGATGTTTTGTTCCTGAAGGCTGTGTGGGCTCTGAAGTAGAGAAAAGTCATGCCAACACAGATAATGGGTCTGTCATCCTTTTGGAGAACCTGTGCTTCCACATAGAGGAAGAAGGCAAGGGTCAGGATCCTGCTGGAAAAAAGATTATCACTAAGCCAGCTGAAGTAGAAGCCTTCAGAGCATCACTCTCAAAACTCAGTGATATCTATGTCAATGATGCTTTTGGCATCCCACACAGGGCCCACATTTCCATGGTGGGAGTAAATATGCCCCAGAAGGCATATGGGTTCCTCATTTAGAAGAAACTAGATTACTTTGCCAAGGTCTTAGAACACCCAGAGAAACACTTCCTTGCTATCCTTGGTTGAGTCAAACTGAAAGACAAGATCTAACCCATCAAAAACATGTTAGACAAATGTTAGACAAAGTCAACTTCATGATTATTGGGGGTGGGATGGCTTGCATCTTCCTGAAGGAACTCAAGAACATGGAGATTGGTGCTTCCTTGTTTGAAGAAGAGAGCCAAAATTCTCAAAGATAACATGGCCAAAGCAGAAAGGAATGGTGAAAAAGTAACCTTTCCTGTTGACTTTGTAACTGCTGACAAGTTTGGTGAGCTTGCAAAAGTTGGACAAGCCACTCTAAAATCTGGCATACCATCTGGCTGGATGGGTTTGGACTGTGGTCCTGAGAGCATTAAAAACAATGCTGAAATTGTGACCCAGGCAAAGCTTATTATTTGGAATAGATCTATGGGGGTGTTTGAATGGGATGCCTTTGCTAAGGGAACCAAAGCCCTCATGGATGAAGTTGTAAAGGCCAACTCCAAGGGCTGTGTCATCATTATAGGGATGGAGATACTGCTACTTTCTGTGCCAAATGGGACACTGAAAACAACTTCAGCCATGTGAGCACCAGAGGTTGAACAAGTCTCCAGCTGCTGGAAGGTAAAGCCCTTCCTGGGGCAGAGGACCTGAGCAACATGCAATTGTCAAAGTGCTCTTGCTTCCTATTTCCAGTATGGAGTGCTGAATCCATCTTTGTGCTTTTACATCTGAAGTTAACTTTGGTTAATGTCTACTCTGTATCAAGCCTCAGGTAACGAGCAAGCAGTGTGCCATCAGTACAACATGAGCACATCTTGTTAATTCTGTCAGGCATTTGTTACTTCCTTTAAGATCTCATCAGGACTTGCCACTGTACTTCATAGGGAGGAAACATTCTCCTGTCACCTATTAAAGAAATGAGGCGTGTAAGTTGAATATGTTGTCTTTACTCTAGTTCAACATGACTATTTCTCTCTGAATGTGGGAAATAATGAACAATCTTCTATAGAGGAAGGAATGGGTAAAGGTCATTATGTCATTATGCAAATGTAACTAATTAGATCTCTACTAACATTTTTTTTCTAAGTAAGGAAAAGAAGTACTTAGTAATCCCAGTAATTTTCTTTTTAGAAAAGGAAAAAGTAAAATCCACTGATATGTCCACTAACGAGGAAGCTCAAAATCAAATTCAGTGCATGGATAAAAATTTATTTGAGAAAGCAAACAATAATTAGTAATATATGACAAGTGAATTCTTAGAGTTAGTTTATGAAATGAAAATATGCATATTTCATTTTAAAAGCAACAAAATGTGTAAGAGACAAAAATACTTATTGTTAGTTTTCCTCCTCCTCTTCCTCCCCCTCCTCCTCCTCCTTCTTTTTCTAAATCTGGATGCAAAGAACAGGAAGTTTTTCCCAGTTTTAACTGTGTAAATCTGATAAAGCCCTTGGAGGCAGAACTGGGAAGTGTGAAGGTCTAAACACTGTTTCCATGTCTCTCCCTCAGGGTTTTATCACAGGAATTCATTCTCCAGCAGATCCAGAGGCCCCATTCTGGCACTGCTTCCCAGGATGTTTTCAGTGGTGGACTCCCACTCTTAGAATGTCTTGTTGTCTCTTACTTCAGTTCTGAGGCCGTGGATTCCCCCTTATCTCAAATGTCTCCCACATCTAAGCAGTGTGTTTGTACTGTACCTCTGTGTACAGCAGATATCAACTTCCATGTTCTTACATCCTCGAGAAAATATCACAATCTCGTTTTGATGCTTTTTTTAAATTTTAGATTTTAAACAAAATTTTAATATCCTAAACTGGACAGTTGCATACTACATTATTGGGGGGTACTTACAGAATATAACCAGAGATTTTAAATCTGAAAGAATGTTTCTCCTTCAACTGTTGCTCACAATAAATTTCATGAGTGCCATTACTTCACACAAGAGATAAGCATCATATTAGTCCAAATTGTAGCTCACCATTAGTACATTATATTTCCACAGTCTCCACTAAACTGTTTCCTATCATGGTCCTTCAGGCATGGGCTAAGTCAGTTTTACCATTTGGAAACACATTATTAATACACTCAGATATTTATATCCTTTTTTATTTCTTGCTTAATACCTAAGTCCTCCTCCGCACTGTGCTTTTTTGCTTCTTCAGAGCAATCTAAACCACTTGGCTGTGTTATTTTTATTGGGTCATCTTTTTTCTGTTTTTCCCCCCTTTTAAGTTGTTTGAATTGCATACTTCCCTTCGCCTGACACAGATCAGAAAGAATAGAAAAAGAGGAGGGGTGTATGTAGGCACACAGTTTTGCAGGCTTTGATCTGGTCAGCTTATAATGGCAGAGTAAAAGTGGCTAACCTTGTTGAAGGTGTGGGCTCTTTTCCTTCCCTTTGCTTTGTCCACTTTTGATGTGCTGGATTCTGTTCTGTTTTATTATCTTTTAGAAGTCTGTTGTTTTCTCATGAGTGACAAAAAAGGAGAGGATCCAGATAATGAGG
>CABHPP010129859.1:0-11639 GCA_902168425.1 Peromyscus attwateri | reverse complement strand
TTCCCCTCCTACTATAGTTCCATGGCCTCTGTGTATCTTGGAAGATGAATCTGATAAAACAGTCCCCTGGGGGTTGGTTTCTAGCCGAGAGTTCCTTCAGTTGTGGCACTCTATAATTCCTAATGAATTTGTCCCACAAGTTGGAACCTTCAGTGGTTGGCATATTACTCCTAAAGTACCTTTCCTATTGTCCCAGTATGAAGTTCAGGGCTTCTTCTTCTTTTTTTTTTTTCTTTTCTTTCTTTCATTTTTCTTTATTAAGAAATTTTCTACTCACTCCACATACTATCCACAGATCCCCCCTCCCCCCTCCTCCCTCCTCCCACCCCCCAGCCCTCTTTCCCAAGCCACCCCGCATCCCCACATCCCCCAAATCGAGGTCTCCCATGGGGAGTCAGCAGAGCCCAGCACACTGAGCCTAGGCAGGTCCAAGCCCCTTCCCACTGCACCAAGGCTGTGCAAGGTATCACACCACAGACACCGGGTTCCAGAAGCCTGCCCATAGACCAGAGACAGATCCCGATCCCCCTGCCTGGGTGCCCCCCAAACAGTTTGAGCCAAACAACCATCTTCCATATCCAGAGGGCCTAGTCCAGTCCCATGGGTGCTCCACAGCCGCCAGTCCATAGTTCATGGGCTTCCACTAGTGTGGCCGGTCATCTCTGCACATCTTCCCATCATGATTTCGATGTCCCCCACCTGCAGTATCTCTCCTCTCTCTCATCAACTGGATTCCGGGAGCTCAGCCTGGTGCCTGGCCATGGATCTCTGTATCTGCCTCCATCAGTCACTGGACAAAGGCTCTATGATGACAGCTAGGTTATTTGCTAGGCTGGTCACTAGAGTAGACCAGTCCAGGCACCCTCTGGACCACTGTCAGGGCTTCTTCTTTTTTTTTCTTTCTTTTTTTTTTTTTTTTTGGTTTTTTCGAGACAGGGTTTCTCTGTGTAGCTTTGTGCCTTTCCCGGAGCTCACTTGGTAGCCCAGGCTGGCCTCGAACTCACAGAGATCCGCCTGGCTCTGCCTCCCGAGTGCTGGAATTAAAGGCGTGCGCCACCAACGCCCGGCAGGGCTTCTTCTTAATTGCACTAATCTCTTTAATAATTATAGCTGCTTTTTCTGGACCCTCCTTGTAAGCAACTTTAAACTCACTTATCCTCCTTCCTCAACAAACTGAACATTTTTATATCTTTCTGCATTTTTTTGCTGTTCACTCTCATTGTAATCCTAGATAAAAGCAGTCAACAGCAACTATGACACAGCCTAAGGACTATGCTGTCTTGAAATTTCCTCTGCCACACAAATCCATCATTAGTTCTGAATTCAGATACTTACAAATTCTCAGGACAGAGGTGAAGTGAGCAAAATCTTCTCTGTAAGATGAGGAGGAGGAGCAATATATGTACCAACAATTACCATACACTCTCTTAAGTGCTAAGTTATACACACATATTTCTTAGCCTGGTGAATAGATAGATGAGAGATAGAGAGATAGATGATAGACAGACAGACAAATGTGTGTAAAATTGCTCCTCTACTTACAATGGATTATGTTCCATTCACAGCTTTAATATATTGTAAGTCAAAAAGTCAAAAATGCATATATTACACCTAATATACCAGATACCATAATATAGCAGTAGGATACTTGTTTCCCTCAGTGATCCCATGGCGGGAGGTGCATTCACTGATTCATCATAGCATCAGGAAAGAAGGTCCTATGGCACTTTAATAAAGTCAAAATGTAGTAAGTCAAACCACAAGTTGCGCAGCATCTATACGCCACCAAAATACCTTATTTGACACAAAGTTGGATGTGGCAAGACAGAGTCAATTCTATGAATCTTATATAAAAAAAATGGATTATGAAGTACTTGAAGTTGGAGATAGAAGTGGAGATAAGCTAGTTTTGTCCTGTAGATTTGTGTTTTTGAAGAGTAAATGTTGCCACATTGTGGAAAACAAATTTGAAGAGTAAGAGTGGCAACTGTAGAGTAGCTCTGAAACACCTGATAAACCAAAGTCATGGTTTAGAGGCAGTGTCAAGGAGAGAAAGGTCCTGATTTCAAGGAAATATGTTGGAAATGAGCATTCTTGGTGTTACCAAACACACTGACCAAAGAGAAAGTGACTTAGCAAGGCAATCTCTTTTTGAAAAAAACAGGATCCACAGAACCCAAACCAGGCTAGCAAGAATGTGCGGCCAAAATGGACTCCTGATGAAGGTGATGACTTTGTCCTCATCCTGCTTGGAGGAGGTCAATTTCACAAGCTGGCTAATTGTTTAAAAATGGAAGAAGAAGGACCCTTATTGAGCTAACTATCTTTGATGGAAAAAAAATGTTTCTCACACATACCATAAGAGAAGTTTTAGATATTTGGCTAAATGAGTACTGAAATGAAAGAGGATTTAAAATATGGAATAGAGTCAACACTTCTAATTTTACAATTTAGTTAACTGATATTATTAACTCTGATAATATAGTGAAGAAAATGACAGTGATTAAGAATACAACAAAGGAGGAGGAGCCAAGAGGAGGAGGAGAAGCAAGAGGAGGAGCGGGAGGAGAAGAAATTTAAAATAAAATATTAAAGTCACTTTAACTGTTCATAGTTTAAACTTAAATATACAGACTTTATAGTTCTGGCGATTAATCCCTCCATCATAGTCAAATGATCACATTTGCTAGCAGAATTTCTAGTAGCTTGGCTAGCAAAATTTTGAGGGACATCACAACAGACAGAGAGTCTCCATTATGTGTGCTAAGACCATTGTTAGCCCATACAGATGTTGCATATATCATGCAACAGATTTTTCTTGGGAAGACAAGGCACACATACATCTACTCATCCTAGAAAAGGAGCCATGGCAGACAAAGATTGCACAAATGATCAACTTGGTGAACCAGTGAGTTTTTACTGAGATGACTAACGAGAGCTACTACTAAGGTAGTCTTTCCACTGTTGCACCAATGGACGTATTTTGCCAGGCAGTTCTTTATTGTAGCTCACGGGGCTCATAACTGGTAAGAGTGATGATTACTTTTCTCTTCTGGTAGCATGCATAGCACCTTCCAGCACTCAGAGCTAGTCAAGAGGAATGAGGCTTCCAGGTTAGTGCCACCTTGATTTCTCCATCATCTATGACTTAAATAGATGGTGTCTTCAGCAATAGGGTCTTACCATCGAGTTCTCAATGGTAACCAAGAGCAAATGCCAATTGCCTGTACTGTTTGGGAGTCTAGAGGACCTCACTGAATAACTGAAATAATGGTAACTTAATCTTGATATTGGACTTTTTAATCTGTTAACCTGTGGTATATATTAAAGGCACTATTGTCACATTATAAGGTAACTCTATTTAAGTTCCGTGTGTGTGTGTGTGTGTGTGTGTGTGTGTGTGTGTGTGTGTGTGTTTATACTTTAGGAAATTGCTACAGTAGTAATTTTTCCTATGATGTTTTTCAGAAGGTCTTTGGAGTTAATTATGCCTCCCAGTTCAATAGTCCCTCCTTTACCCTGACCTTCCATACCCCACTGGAATTTAACCCTTCCTGTTCCATTATTCACTTTTTCTCTTTATATCACTGTATTCAATCTTCCCTCCGTTGAAAACCTCCCCTCCCTATGGTCCCTTATTAGTTTCCTGACCTCTATGTGTATTTCAAATTAGACACACATATCTAAAAACTCAAATCTAATATCCACAAATAAGAGAATGTGTGATATTGGTCTTCCTGGGTCTAGATTATTATCTCACTCAGAATGATAATTTCCAGCTCCATACATTTACATGTGAATTTCAAAATTTCATTTTCCTTAAGAGCTAAAGAATGTTCCCTTGTGTAAATGTACCACATTATCATTATTTGTCCATCAGTTGGTGGACATCTAAGCTGTTTCCATTTATTAGCTTTTGTGACTAGAACAGCAGTGAACATGGATGAGCAGGTATCTCTAGGGTAGGATAGGGAGTCCTTTGGGTGTATGCCTGTGAGTGGTATAATTGGAAAATGAGGTAGACCTATGTCTAGCTTTCTGAGGAACTCTTTAACTCCCCTCAGCAACAGTGGTTTGGTAGTCATGAACTACCTTAGTTAGTGCTTGTCTCAAAATGCCCTATTTCTCCACTCATTTTAACAGACAGCTTTGCTGGATATAGCAGTCTTGGTTTGCAATTCTTTACATTCAGAACTTAAAATATATCATTATATACAGTCCTGAATTGGGGGGCATCTGGTGATATATCTGATGCTATTCTGGTGTTTCTCCCTTGGTAAATGAGTTATTTTTTCTGTTGTGACTTTGTATTTTTGACATCTTGACTATAATATATTGTAAATAAGTTCTTCTCTGGTCATGTCTGTTTGTGATTCTAAGTATCTATTGTATTTCAATGATCATTTATTTCTTTAGACTTGGATTTTTTTTCCTCCCATAGTTTTATTGGTTAAATTTTGTATCTTGTAGTATTTATCTCAACTCATTCATCTATTCTTGAAATTCAATTGTGGTCTTTTGACTACATCCCAGAGTTCTTAGATATTGGGACCATACTCACTTCTTTTTCTCCTGTTGATATTCAGATGCAGTATTCTGTCGGCTTCCATCACTGATAGTCTTTCTTCTGCTGGATCATGTCTATTGAAGATCCTTTCCCCTGTGGTTTTTATTTGATTCATTTTGGGTTTCTCATTTCCAACATTTCCTTCTATGCTTTTTAAAATTTAGATTCACCAGAGGAGCAGTGGATCTGGGGGAGAGGGGAGGGGGGACTAAAGAAGAGAGGGAGGGCAGGGCTGCAATTGGGATGCATTATATGACAGAAGAATTAATTAATTTAGGTTTCTTGGCTGAATTTCTCTATCACTTAGCTGACCTTTGACCCTGTATACTAACCTTCTTCTCCATTTTTGCTGACTTTCTCCTCTATGTTGCCGGATTCCTCTCTAGATCCTGGATTGAGTTCCTTACTTCATTTGTCTGTTTGTTGGTTTCCTGCTTTAGGTCATTGATCATTTTTGGCAACAAACTTTTAAGATACTCGTGTGGCATTTTGCCACTTCCACTGTTTTTGAAATCAGTAGTTGAGATGTTATCTCTTAAAGCAGCCATGTTGCCTTGCCTTTAATGTTTCTTGTTTCTATATTAGAATTTGCACAGCTTTTGAATTGGATATCTCTTCTAGTTTTATTTGGGAAGTTTCTTAGTGAGTAGCCCACTCATGAGAGTTCAACTTTGGGTAATCACTCAAGGAGAAAAAAAACGGACTTTTGTGATAGCAACAATACCAAATGCATGTAATATATAGAAATAAAATAAATCAAGACCCACTGATATACCATTAATTACCATAAATCAGAAATGTCAACCAATGAAGAGTTAAGCAAATGTTGAGTAAATGAAGGAAAAATATATGGAGGAGCTAAAAATACAGAGAAGAAAATGGTTTAAATGAATAAAATGAAAACTAACAAGAGACATGGAGAAGAATGGTATGATGGGGAAGAGGGAAAAAGTAAGATATTAGGAAAAAGTAAGACTAAAAAAAAGAAATACTGAAAAAAGATTTTCATTATAATGAAAAAATTACCAAAATTGGATGAATGTAAGAAAATGATTATTATAAAATCAAAGCATAAAATCATGTTTAAAAGAAAAATAAAGTCAAAATATTACTAAACATGCCGTAGAGAAAAAATGGGGAAACCTGAAGGGCCAAAAAAGAAAAATAGGAAAAAAAGGTTGTCCAATAATGAAAAGTTATACAGCAAAATTTGATAAATCATGAAGAATAAAAATAAAATATGATAAAGTATGAAATTATCAAAGAATCAACTTTAAAAATCAAAAATTCTACTATAAGATGTATAAAAAGGAGGAACATAAGGGGCACACACAAAAAGGTGTTGAAGTGGCCTCATTCTGGGTCCTGGAAAACTGAAGCCTGTCAGATATATGCAGAGAGGTGATACCAGCTGGACTCATGCATTCCTGTCTTCCTGGAGATTTATGCTTCTGCATAGCCTGAACTAGACACATGTCCAATACCTATCAGAGCTGATTTTACTTTTTTTCCTTCTCTGTGTATCTCGAGCTACTGCTGAAGACATTTCCTCTGTAGTCTGTAAGCTGGGTAGTTTCTCTCAGTCCTCTGAGTCTTCCAGGTATTACCTGGGTGGCTAATGTGCTAGCCAGTGAGTGTCTCTTAAGTGTATTGGGAATATTAGAAGTCACCATGTCACTGTGATTTCTATAAGTGAACCTTTCTAACTTACTAAGCATTAATCACAATCACCCTGCTGGGGATAGGGGATGTGGCCGTGTATGTCAAGTAATCTGTTGGAATTTTAGAGTTTTTTAATTATACAGCAGTGAACTGCATGGAACATACATGACTCTGGAGTTTGATCTACCTGCTGACTGTGGACTCCAGGCTATCAAACTCCAGAGTTATTCTCAGTTAATGAACTCTGCTCTCAGGCACTGAGGTTGATCTTCCTTTCTCTGTATGCTTCAGTTCTTGAGCCAAGCCTCCAGCATCTTTCAGTTTTTGAACAGGTGTTTGGCCTTCTCTCCTTCCACGACTGTCTCCCAGAGATTTTTCTCATCCTGAGGGTGTGGCAGATTGAAGACATCCCTGAATTGTGGTTGTTTCTGTTCACTGTTATCAGACCCCAGGGTAGGTTCCTTCTGGGGAAGGAGAGCTGTGAAATGCTGTCCTTCAGACATGATTTGTCTATTACACATAAACTCACAGCAGCTCTTGTTAACTGCCCAAGACCTGCATAAGATAAGCTGACTAGAAATTCCAGAGTGGAGATGGGATGTATTCCCAAGGCCTCACCACCTAGCTGAGTAGCTATTGGTGGTTGATGATTGCAATGGGAAGAAGCAACACTTTTCTTTGAGGTGTTGCCCCTGGCAGGATACCCATGAGCCAGTGCATAACCCCACAGTCATGTGCATATGGACTCTGCTTTGTATATACGTATATGTATATAACAACAATTAATGAAAAAAGAGGCCATGGACTTGAAAGAAAGCAGGGGGTACATGGGAGAGTTTGGAGGGAGGAGAAAGGGAAGGGGTAAATGATGCAATTATATTGAAGTCCTCTTATTTTTCTTTTTGAAATTATGAGCTAGAAAGGGAGATGGGCTACAAGGAGGAAGTATGGGCCAGCTATGATTAAGATGCACTGTATACATTTATGAAATTTTTAAAGTATAAAAGTAAAATAAACTAGTGTAACAACAATACAAAGATGGAAACGAGCCACAGCCTTGGGGTGAACTTGCCTGCTGTCTGACCCGTTCCACCAGAAAAGTCACTGTGTCACAAAAGCCACAGTCCTCTGGTGAACTGGCCTGCAGTGGTGACCTGCGCCACCAGAAAAGTCACTGTGTCAACAAGAGCCACATCTGGACTTGAGGCTTGTCCTATGGTAAGGATTGCCAATATCTTCTTATCAGAGTGACTGGATTGCCTTTTCGACAAGGTTTTTTCTTCCCCTCCCCCTATTCAGAAGCTGGAGGAAGGCTCAGCTTGGCTTCCTTCTCTTCACCACTTTTCTGTCCATCTGTCCTTTTCAGCTCTCTGCTCTCTCCTTCTGTGAGCTTCTAAAGGTCTTCCTTATTTTCCTTGAGTCCACTTTTTTCTTCTTCTGATACTTTTCCTTTATAATTCACACACTGATAGTTTCTAGTTCTCCGTATTATCTAGAATTCAGTGAGCAGAATTTGCTTTAGCTTTTGAGCAGGAAAGACCATGTTGGACTTTGGGTAACCTTAACAAAACAGTTGTGCTGAATTCATTACTTTTTGCTTTCTTAACCTGTCCTTGTGCCTTGTGACAAGTGAATTAACACAAAACTCATGAGTATTACATGTCCTGTGCCCGTCAGTACTCAGGGGCCCCGTGTCCATCGTTTTAACAAAGGATAGATGGTTGAGGGAACTCATATTTGGATGAAGTGGGCCTTTGTCTTACACAAAATGACAGCAGCAAATGAATGCAGTGACTCCTGCCTGAAGACCTGTCACTGTCATGTTTTTTAAGACCGAAGTTCAAGGAGCCAAGAAACCATAATCTGGATTCTCAAATTTGACCACTCCGGACTCACTGCCTCTAGACACCTGTGAACCTCCAGCAGAATGGGTGTGGCTGCTGCCCTTCTTTGCTTCTCACTCCATGAAAGTTCATCATAGGTTCACACGGGCCACGAGGAAGAGACTCATCATAGCCTGTATACCATTCATAAGTAAACAGGACTAACGGTTACAGGGTTTATCATCATGGGCACAACCCTGTCTGTCCAACCAGATATTGTCCCTTGACTCTGGACCCGCTTGGGCAGAGGAAGGAAGTGGACATCCATTCACCTCTATTTCTTAATTCTGGAAACATAAGTAAATATGACTACAAACCATAAGTACTCATGGTAAACACTGGCAAGCAATGCCAGATTAAATGTCACCTGGCATTGAAACATTGCTTGTGGGGGCTGGAGGAGGTCTATCAGAACTGGTTTGTTTAATTTATTTTCTGTGGCTGCAGATCCATGTCTTTCACTGACCTTTGTTTCATGTCCTTGTCTGCTTTGTCTGATTCCATTCTGGGAAATATGCTTGGTGAGAGAAAACAGCTTTGCCTTATAATATTGTTTCTTCTTTTTTGTGAGTTGATGTCCTGGTTTCATTTCTGTCACCGTGATAAAATATTATGACAAAAACAGCTTAGGGGATAAAAGCTTTATTTGGCTTATGTTTCTAGGTTACAGTCCATTATTGCAGGAAAATCAAGGTGGCAGGAAGTTAGACAGCTAGTTACATTAAATCCACAGTCAAGAGCAGAGAGATATGAATTAACTGCTTAATACTCAGGTAGCTTCCTATACTGTTCTAGCATCCAGGATCCCCATGCAGGAACTTGTGCTGCCTACTTCAGGCTATACCTTCCACATTAATTAAGGCAATCAAGGCAATCACTCATTGATACTGTCTCCACAAGTGATTCTAGGTTGTGTCAATTTGACAATTAACCTATAATAGTCAGGGTCTCACCAAACAGCCCATTTTGGCCTTGAACCCATGAGTTCTCACCTCCATCTCCCCAGGGCTGGGATTTCAGGCATGTGTCACCACATCAGATTTCTCATCTGTGGTTTTTCAAAGTCCTTGCAATATCAGTGGTAAGTGTGAATATCACTTTGGGATGTTTTACTCTGGGATTCCCTCTGCACTGTTACTTACTGAACAAGAGAAGGCTTGTTCCCACACCTCACAATGTATGAATTTCTCATCTATCTTCACATTTTATATTTTCTATTCTTCTTCTGGCTTTTAGCTCATTTACCTCTTCATCTAATAAAATCTAGCTTTAGTAATCATCATCAAATCCATTCTTACCATGGGCAGCAGGAAATAGCTAAGTGACAAACATAGTGTCAGTCTTGGACTTTCTGCAGAAAAAACAAACTTTACTTGAAGCTCTATCTGAATTCTGAGGTCCCACCGTTCCTTTGTTCTTCTTATATCTTGGTTGTATGGAAAGTAAAGATACAGTAGCTATGCACAATCATTATAAAAATGCAATATACTCAGGAAATATCTTTACATAGAGATAAATGTGATTTTGTCTTCTTGTGCTTGGAATTGAACCCAGGGCCTAGAATGTGGTTAGCAAGTACTTTATCACTGACCTGTGTCCAAGGCCTTACTATTATTATTTTGATTTAAATCTCTTTGGTGGCTGGATATAATTTTATGGAAAATATAGAAAAGAGTAAGACTGGCGAAATGACTCAGTGGGGGAAGGCACCCCTCACAAAGCCCGATGACCTGAGTTTGACCCTGAGTTCTATCGCTGGGACCCACATGATGGAAGGAAAGAATTGATTCTGGCAAGCTGTCCTCTGCCTCCACACGTGACTGTGGCCTGCCTCCTCCAAGTAAATAAATCAATGTGAAAACCATAGAAATGCAATCAATGCTTGTTTTATGGATTTTCCTCCCAATCAAATGTATACTCTAGTCTTTCTCATGATTCACACATGTGAATACCTACTAGACATCTGTATGCCTTCCCCATTTCTTGTCATCCTTCACCTCTCCTGCTCACATAGAGCTCCATGTCTTGCTGATTTACCTCCAAAATATTTCTCAAAACTCTTTCTAGGAATTTTGCTCGAAAGAAAATCCTGCATTACCTTATTTAACTCGTAAAATTTGGTTTCAGTAATTTCCTAGTGAGAAAACCCCTAGAAATAGTGACATGGGGTCATTTCCCTCTATTGCTCTTCCTCATTTTCCCTGTCTAGCCTTTCTGCCTTCCTACCTTCTGGAAAGAACTCTTAGCAAAGCTGTTAGTCAGCTTCATGTTCCCATGACAACGTGCCCGAGATGAACAATTTAAAAGACGTTAGTGTTTGTTTGGGCCTGTGGTTTCAGATCACAATTCCTTGGCCCTGTTGCTTTAAACCCATGACAAGGAAGTATGTCATGAGGAATAAACTTCACAAGGAAGCCAAGAAGGAGAACAGCACCCCTTCAAGAGGTATGCCCGAAATGTCTGAATTATCTTCCACTTGGTTCTACTTCCTCAAAACACCACCATCTCCAAATATTGTCACAAAATGAGGTCCACACCTTTAATATACACCCTTTTGGGGAGCATTCAGAAGCTTATCTCTACTTGTCAGATCTGTTGCAGACTCTGAGACCTCCCATTACCTAGTCTCAGAGGAATTTGATGTCCAGTCTCTGCCTCCTTGCTCAAACACACTTTCTCACATGCTCTGATTCTTCTACCCTATTGCTGGTTCTCTGTCTGTTTATTTTGTCATTGTCCCTCATCTTTCAAGTCCCTGAATGATACATCAATTAAGATGCATCCCTTAGTTCCTCCATGAGCTGTACAAACTTTCATGGTGGTCTTGCCCACCTACATGGCCTTAAATGTCATCTGTATCCTTATTACTCTCACCTTAGCATGCATAACATGACCCTGTTCCCAGAGGTAATTCTCTTCAATATGATAGGCTATTCCATAGCTCCAGCTGGATATTTAATAAACTTAAAAAACTTAACATGTGTGAAACATAATTCTCAACACCCCCCATACACACAGTGTTTACTACACTATAAACTGTTCCACTATCTCCTCAGTTGCTCTGGTCTGAGAGAATAGACTATCTTTGATACATCTTTCTCTCAAGTCTCCTGTGCAGTACATCATCAACATTCCTGGTTGAAATATAAAAATACATCCTGAATCTGATTCCATCACTTTCACTTCTCCTACTAGTGAAAGCCACTCTCTTCTTCCCTCTGAATAAAGCTTCTGAGCTTCATCTGTTTCCACTCTGGCCAACCTCACCTCTCTCCTTGTCCAAAGCACTCATTTTAGCACATTGTCGAGTTCACTCTGTAACTCTCACATGGACTTCCAGTGAATGGACTCTTGCCACATTTAGAAAGAATACAAAGTCTATCCCATAGCCTACTGTGCCCTGCATAACCCATCTCCTAGGCATCTCTCAAAACTTCAACTATCCATGAAGTATCCTCTCTCTGGAGTCCAGCCTCACTGGCTTCAAAGAAACCATAAATATTCCCACCTTGGTGATTGTACAGTTG
>CABHPP010129858.1:0-24957 GCA_902168425.1 Peromyscus attwateri | reverse complement strand
TTTTTTTTTGGAGCAATTAGTGGTGATAATGGTTGCTGCCTAATCTCTCATTCCTTTCCTTCTACCCAAGTTGATTAAATGAATGCTTAATCTACCTAAAGGCTAGTATTTTTTTCTAGACATTTTCAAAACAAATGTTCAGCTTTATTACACTTGAGAAGTTACCATGAGGAATGGGTTTCAGCAATCAGAGACAGGCAGTTTCACATCCTAGCTTTGTTGCTTACTCTTCCTGGGTAAAACCTTTCTCTCTCTGCCAGGCAGTGGTGGTGCACGCCTTTAATCCCAGCACTTGGGAGGCAGAGGCAGGCAGATCTCTGTGAGTTCGAGGCCAGCCTGATTTACAGAGTGAGATCCAGGACAGACTCCAAAGCTATGCAGAGAAACCCTGTCTTGGAAAAAAAAAAAAAAAAAAAAAAAAACCCTCTCTGTCTCTCTATCTCTCTCTCTCCCTCCCTCCCTCCCTCCTTCCCTCTCTCTCTTTCTCTCTTCCTTCTCAGTGGTGGAGTGTCAATAATGGTATTACTTTAATGATTAAACACATTGGTGGATTTATCTGAGGCCCTGACACACAATGGACAGATACATGATAGCAGCCCCACTCATTTTACTATTGTCATCTAAAGACAACCTTGGATCCTTTGATGAAAAGGGAAGAATGGCACCTGGGAAGAGAGCTCAGTCAATAAAGTGCTTGCCTTGCAAGCATTAAGGCAAGAGTTTGACTCCTGGAATGCCTCTCCTCCCCACCCCACCCCCCCCCCCCCCCAAAAAAAAAACAAGTCAAGTAGCACATTTAAAATAAACCCAGTGCTGGGAAGCAGAGTATCTCTGGGGGTCTCAGGCCAATAAGCCTAGACTAATCTGCACATTCCAGCCAGTGAGTGACCCTGCCTCAAAAACAAAATTGTGAGCAGTGCTTGAGAAGTGACAATGGCAGCATGGACCACCAAAGTATTTTGAGGAGGCTTAATCCAGAAAATGAGCTATTCTTCTATTGGTAGAGGTATTAAGGCAACTCCATGTAGTTAAAAGGGAAGTTTATTTTGGGAGTAACTTACAAGTAAAGGGATAGGTTACAGGGTCCGGGAGAGGTAAAATGCAGTCCAGTGGTATTCTCTGTAGACCTCTGCTAGGTCTACATCCAGCATCCAGGATCCAGGAATCAAGAAAGCAAGCACATTCGGATCTCAGGTCTTAAGGGCTCCTGTCTCGCCCCGCCTTGTCAGCATGACAATTACCGGAAACCTCAATTGGGGGTAGTACTTCCAGGTCAAAGCTGGAACAGCTACCCACTACATTCTTCATTTCGGATATCTTGTTGCTCAGAGTCAGGGTGATCGTGCAGTTGAGCAGCATGTCCAGGGCGGGACCTGCGTGAGTTCCAGGCTGCTGTATACCACCCTTCCCTCCTTGCTGTAGCTCTATGCTCCCCTCCCCCCAGCAGGGCTAACAGCATGAGCAGCAGCCAACAGGGGCTGCAGGCCAAGTAGCTGGACTGGCCTAGAGGGCAGTGAAGGGGTGAGGCAGGCAGCGGAGCCTCCTGGCAGCCCAAGGACCTGCTTTTCTCTGAAAAGACATGCTCTTTTGTCCACCATGGCTGGGCCCCCATACCTGTTGCAGCCGCCACCTCTCTAGTTCCGCCTCTTTCTGCAGCACCCTGCCTCTCCATTCTGCCATCTTTTTTCATTTCTCTATCATACATTCATTTATTAACATGGCGTTGCAATCTTCTGTATGTAACACAGTGTCTTATTTTGCCCAAACAGTTTTACATGCAAATACTTATTGCAAAGAGTCATTGATCTGGTTCAAGATTTCCGAAGTACTGTAAATACTGTAACATTGCTGAGACTCATCTTAGATATCCTGTTGTTTCCCAGAACCAGGATAATCATGTGACTGGGCACTACCCTGACCTTGATGCCAGCTGCCCAGGCCACAATCATTGTGCTTGCAGCCTACAGGAAGCACCAAGACCGTGCTTTCCTCCCCCCCGAGCCTAGGGCCCACTCTTATGTCTTCATTAATGCTGGCTATCTCTTCAAAGGCCCTGTCTTCAAATGTAGTCACAATGGACGTTAGGGATTCCACTTTGGTGGGATACATCTCAGTCCATAGTTCTGGAGTTCCGGATGTACAGGGGTTGCTTGGCTGAGTGTGGTCCTTTCATTGTCTCTTCTCAGTCTTGGCTGTTACTTTCCTACTATCATGTTCCACCTACACTCTATGTGTTCATCTCTCTTGGAGCTTCTGTGGCATCCCAGACTAGAATCATCAGTGTTCATCCATGGAGTCCTCTTTGATAAAGTACATGATGCTGAAAGCTATGTGGATGATGTGAGAGCTAGAAGCTGAGCGATAATGTAGTTCTAACTTTGCTGCAAATCCACCATGGCATCTTAGGATACTGAGTGGCTGAACTCCTCTAAATGTGTTTCACCATATATATGACATAGAAGTGTTGATCTCAGCCCCTCAGTGTGAGGATGTGTGTCATGATGACTCTTTGACGGCAAGTCACAGAATGCTATTTCAGTCAACAGAAGCAAGAATTAAGTCTTTATTGGAAGGTTATCAGGCAACTTGTAGAATTGGAAACTGAAAAAAAAAAGTAAGAATTTTCCATGTGAACAGATGCTGAATAAGCTTTACCTCCCAACTTGATACAGTTGAGAGTCATCTGAGAAGGGAGTTTCAAATAAGGAATTGACCAGATTGCCTGTGGGTATGTTTGTAGGAGATTGGCTGGTTGCTAATTGATGTGGGAGGACCCAGCTCTCCTGTGGGTGGCACTATTGTCTGGGCAGGTAGTCAAGGCCGAGTAAAAGAAAGCTAGGTGGTCATAAACCCACAAGTGAGCAAGCTAGCAAACAGTTCCTTCATGGTTTCTGCTTCAAGTTCCTGCCCTGACATCCCTCAATGATGAACCTGGAAGTGTAAACCAAATCAACCTTTTCCTGCCCCTAGGCAGCTTTTGGTGACAGTGTTTGTCACAGCAATAGAAATGAAACTAGACCACTCTTTCAATTTCCTACTTGGCATTGATGTAATGTGGCTAAGATCTTGAGGAAGGAACGTCAGGCATGAGCCGAGAATCAGGGTGTGCCAGTAACTGAGGGTGCTCCAGATGTGCTGTGCTGACTTTATCAGCAGTTACAGGGAACATGGTCCATGTGGTGAGAGCTATCATCGGTCTGGCTAAGAACACTTTTACCTTGGAAAATGTGCCTGAGATGGAATGGGGATTTAAATCCAGCAAGATGCTGGTGTTTATGATCAATTACTAGAGATAACTGGTGCAAACCAGGGGGCAATTTAAAAATTACTCCTTGTGATCTTGGTGTATCTCTGAACCCATGTTTTTGAGAGGAAGTAGAATAATAGATAACTTGTAAGCATCCACATAGGACACCCGGTTATCATGTTATGACCCAGACCCACTCCAGCACCCACAATAACCCTGATGAGTGGACACAGACTTGTCTTCATCTTGGATTCATGTGTTCAAGACTTAAAATCCTGAAAGAGAGTCTGGTGGAAAATGCTACAGTCATGTGACTCCCCTTTGCCTATATGACCACGATCAAAGAAAGGAGACAAAGGGAGGCATCACCTGGTGACACTTGGGGCTCAGCAATAACATCCGGGGTTAAATGATTGGCATATTACTGAGACATCACATGATACAACAGAAGTAGCTTTCCTTTCCACCACATGCTCAGATAGCCTACAGTTAGAAGAGGGAATAGGTGATCAGTCTGCATTATATGGTCAAATATGAAAATGAAAGTATTAGTGCTTCTAAAAATATAAAGCCTTGGGGCTTGGGGAGGTGGCTCAGTGGCAGAAGAACACTTACTGTGTGTGCATTAGGGATCAAGTTTGAATCCCACTAACCGTGTAAAAATTTGGCCATGGCTAATTATAGCTGTAATTCTAGTGTAGAGGGACAGAAATTTAGAGATTCTAGGAGCTCACTGGCCAGCCAGTCTAACTGATGCGGCAAGCTTACTGTCTAGTAAGAAACCCTGTCTCAAGACAATAAGTCACAGAAAAAGACACTCACATTAATGCAGTACACACACACACACACACACACACACACACACACATACACACATAAACACACACACAACTATATAGCGTATATAGCCTTATTCCAATATAGAGCATCATATTAATGACAATATCTTATTTTTGTATCCCAGGGATTTGTCAGAGAAGTCTGAGCAGGGGGGCCACCAGAGATTTGGAATTGGGACCCTGGGTCACCCAGAGAAATATTTTGATGTGATGCGGTCCTGTGAAAGCAAGACGGAGGAGTATAGAGACCCTCATCCCCTGTGGAGTTTTCTGGACAGGGTGCTAGGCTGACCACAGTATTAACTTTGCTGGAAGTGGGGTATGCCCCAGTCTGTCTCCTCTTTAGTCACAACCTTATCGAACCTGTGTTTGTCCTGTCCACATCAAGTCTCCCACTTCCCCCATCTCTGAAGAGAAGCCTGGATAGGATTTTGCAGCTCAGATCCCATGTTTCACAACTGAAAGCTGAGCGAACGACAGGCAGCCCCAGAGCAGAGTCAAGATGCTATAATGGGTTCCCACAGAGCTGAGGCCTGGGTAGGGTAGACCAAGGGGATGCAAGAGAGAGAGGAAGAATGGCAGGTCCCCACCACTGTTAAGAAACACCATGAGCACCTGACATTGAGAATTGAATTCTAGCCCCACATGAAACCCCATTCAGTATTTCCATCAGGCTGTAATTGTGTAAGTGGAGGCCTGGCCTGAGGTTTCCTAAGCTGGTTCTCAGCACATTAGAGTAGACAAAAGGGGACTTCAATGCAATACATGGGGAGATTAGACTCCAGCTCTGTATTCACCGCCTTTCCAAGCACAATAATCCTGACAGAGCCTTCATTTGTCAAGAAACTGCAGAAGGTACTTTTGCTTCATAAAAAATGTGTGTGGGTGATGGAGGTGGGGAATTATTTATCAGATGCTCACCTTTAAAGCACTCTATTGACGGTTTGTCTAAGACTTGTGTTTCTATGACATTGAATCAGATAGAGGTAATGATGACAGTGCCGGCTTGCACAGACCGCTCTCAGGAAGAAGAGTGACAATTTTTAGAATTTCTTCCTCAAGAGATAGCTACAGTTGTAGGCTGATTAGATTTGGGAATAAAATGTGATGGGTATCAAGAAGAAACTCCAATATCTGGTAACATTTTCCCTCAGAATAAATGACTGGTCACTCATAAGCAGCAGGATATGGGACTTGTATAGAAAGAAACATTTATTTATTTCATTTTTTTCTTACACCCTGTACCACCACTTTGTGCATAGAACTCAGGGCTTTGAATATGCTAGGCAAACCCTCTACCAAAGGTGCTATATTCTCAGCACAAAGAAAGTCATACATATTTGGACAGAGGTTTTCATCTCTCAGTTTGGACAGAGGTATTCATATTTCATTCATTCACTTGCAGGAGGACAGGACCACATAACACACACACACACACACACACACACACAGAGAGAGAGAGAGAGAGAGAGAGAGAGAGAGAGAGAGAGAGAGAGATATGACTGTCTATCATAGTTAGCTTATCTGCCAACTTAAGAAACCTAGAGTCAACTGAGAAGTGAGTGTCAATTGAAGGATTGCCGAGAATATATTGAGCTGTGGGTATGTCTGTGAGGGGATATCTTCATTACTAATTGATGTAGGAAGGACCAGCCTACTGTGGGCAGCATCATTCATTCCCTGGGCAGGTGGTGGTCCTGACCTGTGTAAGAAAGCTAACTAAACATGAGCCTGTGAGCAATCTAGCCAGAAGTATTCCTTCATGGTTTCTATGTAGAGTTCCTTCCCTGACTTAAGGATGAACTGTGACTTGAAATTGAAAGCCATATACTATCCTCCCCTAAGTTGCTTCAGGAATTGCTTAAGTCAGATTAGGCTATATACATGTCTGTGGAGGGATATCATGATTGTTCATTAATATAGGGGGACCCAGCCCACTGTAGGAGGCATCATTCCCTGGGCAGGTCCTCCTGGGCTGTATAAGAAGCATAACTAAGCATGAGCCTTGAGAATCAGTGAATGAGCCATCAATCAGTATTCCTCCACCTTTACTGCTTCAAATTTGTACTTGAGTTCCTTTCCAAATATCCCTCAATGATTCACTGTGACCTGCAAGATGAAATAAACACTTTTCTCCTCTAAGTTGCATTTAATCAGATTATTTTATCATAGCACCGGAAAAGAAGCTAGGATATTCTCCCAAATTAAACACCTAGAAAATGAAGACTAAAGGTAGAAGAAGAGAGAGAGAAAACACTAAAGAATCATGAGACAATATCAAATGACTTCCTAACTTAATATGTATAGAGTGAGAATAGCATAGAAAAATATTACATTTATGTAGTAGGAAGGAGAGAAAATAAGATTCAAGGAGGCAAAAGACTAAAAATTTTCAAATTTGATGAATACTCTAACCCACAGATCATAAACACTCAGAGAACCCCAAACACAGGAAGCAAAAGGGCTGGTACACAGTGGCATGCAGTCACCAAAACAGGAATAAAGAGAATGCAGTAAAGGGACCTAACAGAAACAAAAAAAATATACAACATCCCACGAACCAAACATCAAGATAGGGCCATATTTCCTCCTGCAAACAAGGTAAACTAAAACACAATGAAGTGAGATCTTTGTCCTGGTTAGGTTTATGTCAACTTGACAGAAGCCAAGTTGTCTGGGAAAAGGAAACTTCATTTGAGAAAATGCCCCCACCAGATGGGTTGGTAAGCAAACCTGTGGTACATTTTCCTGTCTGATGATTGATCCAGTCCACTGATGGTGGTACTATCCCTAGAGAGGTGGCCCTGCAGTAGCCATGGGGAACAAGTCAGTAAGCAGGATTCCTCCATGGCCTCTGCATCAGTTCCTGACTCCAGGTGTCTGCCCTGACTTCTTTTGGTGATGAACTGTGATATGCAAGTGTAAACTGAAATAAACCCTTTCCCCCAAAGTTGCTTTTGATCATGGTGTTTCTTAGCAATTTTTGAGGAAAGGATTGTTGATGTTGAATTCTATTCTGTATGAAAGTATCTTTAGGAAAGAAAAAAAACAGAAATAAAAAACAAACTAATCAGCAGCAGGTTCAAACTGCAAGAAACATTGGAGGGAATCCCTCTGGCAGATAGAAATGTATAATGTATATAAATAAAGACGTGTACAGACTAAAGAAGAGAAACCAGAAATGGTGTCTGCATGGGTAAATCTGTAAGAGTCCTTAGTGCCTATTTTATTTTTTAAAGAGCTTTTAAATGAGCAATGAAATATATTTGAGGGCCTATGACATTTAGAAAAGGAAAATTTATGATCATAAAATCTATAGGATGTGAAACAGAAGTAGACTTCCATAAGGAAGAGGTATATCCCTTAGAAGTAGATTGTGATAAATACCTTTTTCATCAAATACATTTCAGAAGCAAGAGATGCAATACATGAAGTACATAATGTATTTTATATATGTTCACATTGCCACAGTAAAAGTAATTAGCATATTCATGATACCTTAGCATTGCCTTTTAGGAGTATGCTGAGAATATTTTATATCTACAAAATTTTAATCATATATCATTATTAACTAAACTCATCACATTGACATTAGACTCTAGAACTTATAATTGAAATGATGTAACTGTGACCAAAGTCTTCCCACTTCTCCAATTCCTGCCCCCAAGTAACCAGCTACTTACTGTGTCTGAGTTCTCCTTCTCTAGACTCTATATAGGTGGAATCATGTAGTGTTTATCTTTCTGTGTCAGATTTCTTTTATTGTGTATGGATACACCTTAGTACGGCTGTTGCCATCTTGAGAATAAGCTACACAAATCCATGGGCTTCCAACTCAAACAGGAGCACCCAAGTCTAGTTACAGAGGTATTGGACCACAAGCTTACCTCAGTAGTAGGAAGCTCATAGCAACCTGAGCTTTGTTCTTTCTCTAGTGGAGTGCTGGTCATGGCAGACTATTGGCTCTGAATATGACACAGGTTGGCAGAGTTCAAGGCCACAGATGTGGCATAGAAATCAGCAGCTGGCCCATCTATGAAGATTCTACGTGAGTGACCTCTACTGCTGAAATAGCAGAAGTCACTACACCTCTGAGAAAATAAAGAGCTTGCTTAGAATTCTGGATACGCAAACACATTGCCATATTAAGAAGATAGTAAGAAGACCAGAATCCAAGCCTCACTCTTCAATGTCCTGATCCTACTTCATGACAAGTGTCCAATGCTTACAGGAGACCATGACTTCACTAAAAGTCAAATAAGTTCCAGAAGTTCAACAGATATTGATTGACAAAGGAGAACTCTCAGACACAGAATCTCAACAAGCTTGAAGAAAACACAGAAAAGTTTCAGCAATCTGTCAAAAAAAAATTTAAAAATACATGGCATTAAAAAAATCAAGCAAAAATTTTTGAGAGGGAGAAAACAGTGGAGGTAAAATTGCCATCTTAGCCAGCTGTGCTGCAAGCTACAATAACTGTCAGCCTGGCCATGTATGTCCACTGGTGCAATCGTGACATAAGCATCATGGGTGTAGCCAACTCCCTTTTGATTGAAGTTAAGTCATATTCCACAAGATGAAGCCCATACCTGGTACTATTATCAGTCCACAGACATATAGTAGACCAGTAGACCTCTAGCAGACAGGCCATAGACCCTGTGAAAGAATCTACCAGTTTTCTACTAAGTGGACACAGCATTAAGCCAACTCTAATGACTTATCTTTATGTCCATAAATCAATGAATCACTCAACCCTCATCTGAGAAGTTTCTATTGGCAGCATATGGTGGTTAAGCAAGACCTACAACTGGTCAAGGTAAGAGACCGAAGAATGTTCAGCAGTAAATAGAGCAACTCTATCACACCCTCCTCCTAAAGCTCAGGGATAATTGGTGAAAGATGGGGTGGGAAAAAAGTAAAAGGTGGTGGGTGACAACAAGGAAACACTGTTTCCCTGACACAGCAGGGTAGATGCACATATGAATGCACAGTAGCTGTGACAAGATGCACAAGGCTTGTGTGAGTTGCAGTCAGACCAAATCCTAACATGGAGAAGAGAGGTAGGCACAAAATCCCACCCCTGGGTAAGAAGTTATTGGCAATTGACAGCTTCTGGGAGAAGGAAAGTTAGTTTTCTTTAAATGTGTAGCCTCCCTGGTAAACTGATCCCATTCTAGACATGGCCACACATACAAGATTTGAATGGCACAAATTGGATTTGAAGCCTTAAAAAAATGAGGACACACTAAGTTGCATGGGTAGGGAAGAAGATCATTGATCTGGAAGGAGATGGGGAGGAGAATATGATTAGTAAACACTATATGAAATTCTTAAAAACCTAATAAATGTTTTAAAATGAAACAGAAGGAAGTTATGGGTAGTGGACTATGTTAATCAGAAGAAAGAATTGAAAATAGTTGGGGATAACAATGGAAAAAATTAAGAAGAAAGTTTGAGACCTTTCAGACCATATTAAGAGAGCAAGAACTCAGGTTATTCAAGTTTGAGAAGGACCTTAGAATTCCAAAGAGCTATAAATATTATAACACCCCCTGGCAAAAAAAAAAAAAAAAAAAAAAAAACACTTCATGAAAATCCCTTAACCTAGAGAAGTACTTAAATGCCTAAGTACATAGAGGTTCTCTGAATCACCAGTCAGATTTGACTCAACCAAGTGATATCACAGATAAAGGGCAAAAGGAAGTTACTTAAGATTGCCAAGGGGGTGAAGGACAATAAAGAACACAGAGAGGAGTTTCTTAGCAAACATTTCACAGGTTTTAACAGTTCTAACGAACCCTCTTCGGTTATTCAGTTGCTGTGTCCTATAAATATTTTAGTTTTTTGCTAAACTAGGGCATCCTCAACCATTATTTCCAGAACCTCAGAACAGGCAGGGGCCACACTCTTACGTGGTCCTAAGTATTCCTCAGAGTTGGTTGTTAGAACATAAAAATGTACTTGTGCAAAGATGTCTCAACACCTTACATTGCACCTCTTTCATCTCGTTGAGATATCTGCAATAGCACTGAGAGTTGAATTATGTACTTGTAAAATCAGAAACTGATATTCTGAGCGACATATTGGCAAGTTGGCTTCCATCCCTGTGTGCCCTAGAACATATTCCCCTCCTTTACTGTCTACTCCTTTACTTTATTTGTCTTTGAGTCAGGTCATAAGACTTTTATTAATACATTTTATGAAGACCAAATAGATTAATTGTGATAGCAGTTGAAGTTACACAAATAAATAGAACTCAGAACTTTGTTATAAAGAGTTGGCTTTTTGTTCTGGGGCTGAGAAACTCAAATTTATATCCAGAAAGCTGGGGACCCAGAAGAACCATAGCTGTAGCTCTTGTCACAGATGCTAGCAGACAGATGTCCTGGACCAATCTGCAAGGCAGCAGCTGCCCCCCCACAAGCTCTTCTGCTCTCCTTGGGTCTTCACTTGGCTGGATGCAAACTACACACATTAGGGAAAGCCATCTGCTTAGCCTACCAATCCTAAGGTCATCATTATTTATAAATGGCATCACTAACATATCTATAAAAGGGTTTAACTAAATGTCTGATTATTCCATGGTCCAGGCGTTAATAAATTTAAAATCTTTTGAACTGTATTTGGCACACATAGAAGGAAATATGTATAAGCAAATATGATATCAGACTTAAGAGTATAGAACTAGCATTTTTTAAAAGATTAGAAATACATAAAAATAGAGGGAGCAGGCCATAAGCACTTTAAAGTTAATTCATTAAATAAAAAAAAAATTCTGTTAAAAAAATGAAAAGTTCTGAAAAGCAAAAAAGCCACAAGAGAATACTGTATCCAGCAAAGCTATCCTTTAGCAAAAACAATAAAGACACTTGTGGACAAGTAGAAGCTGAGAGGACATATCCCTACAACATCTGTCTTAGAAGAAGTACTGAGAGTTCTTTACACTTAAAAAGAGATACTAATGACCAAGTAGAGAATATGAAAAGGCCTAAATCATTAATTATAGGGATAAATTCAAAATGCATTCATATTGTAAATATGGTACAAACCATTTCTATTTGCAGCACAAGGACTATATCAATGTAAAATAATAACTGTATTGACATGTTAAGAGATGGGAAATATACAAAGATGTAAAATAAAATATCAAAAATTCAAGATGTCGTTGATGTTCATATGAATAATTTTTTTCTTATTTGCATTCTTTCATCAATGTCATATCATGGAATTAAATACAAGAGCCTTCCTCTTGGAGCAGTTTGACCTACAGTGAGCCGAAACATGAACTCTCCATTTTTCTCCCTATGTCGTCCACTTGTCTGTAGTTTATGGTCTGTTACCTGTCTGTTATGTGCATCTGAGCTGCCTGTCTCTGTTTCCCATCTTACCTGTCTGTGTGTCCCTACCAAAGACTTTACTCTATCCTGACTGAACATCACAAAAAAAGCATGGGGATGCTTCCATACAGAGATTTTTTAACAGAGTTTACAAGGAAAGGAATTCCTTTACTGACTCAGAATAGCATTCAAAACCATCACAGATGTTAGCAACCTACGTCCATATGTTACTCTCAATATTTATGGCCTATTTGTGTTGTTTAAGGTTGCTTTCAGCTGGTTGGCTATCTTTAGCAAATTATTACCACTCATAGGAGAATACTAGTTGTGGAACAAGGATGACTGGACAGCTACTCACAACACCAGGGATGCTACCTGGATAATAGGACCCCAAGAAAGACACGCGGATCGCCCAATGACAGAGAAATGGATGAGATCTACATGAACAATCTGGACGTGAGTGGGGGTAATGAGCGAGGGGCGAGAGAAAGAGAACTTGGGGAAGCAGGAGATCCCAACTGGATCAAGAACAGAGAGGGAACATAAGGAATGTTCATGATAAATGAAGACCACATGAGAATAGGAAGAAGCAAAGAGCTGGAGAGGCCCACAGAAATCCACAAAGATGCCCCCACAATAAACTGCTGGCAATAGTCGAGAAATAGCCTGATTTGACCTACCCTGGTGATAAGATGGCCAAACACCCTAATTGTCGTGCTAGAAACCCCATCCAGTGACAGAGGGAACTAGATGCAGATATCCGCGGTCAGGCCCTGGGTGGAGCTCCGGGAGTCCAATTGGCAAGAAGGAGGAGGGTTTATGTGAGCAAGAGTTGTTGGGACCAGGGATGGATGGAATACAGGGACAAATGGCCAAACGAATAGAAACACATGAACTGTGAACCAATGGCTGAGGGGCCCCCAACAGGATCAGGCCCTTTGAATGGGTGAGACAGTTGATTGGCTTGATCTGTTTAAGAGGCATACAGGCAGTTGGACCGGGCCCTGTGCTCAGTACATGAATTGACTGTTTGAAACCTGGGGCTTAGTAGAGACCCTTAGCTCAGCCTGGGAGGAGGGTACTAGACCTGCCTGGGCTGAGACCACCAGGTTGATCTCAATCCTTGGGGGAGTCTTTGCCCTGGAGGAGATGGAAATGGGGGGTGGGACAGGGGGAAGGGGGGCGGGGCGGTAGGAGGGAGAACGGGGGAATCTATGGCTGATATGTAAAGTTGAAGTATATTGTAAAATAAAATAAAATAAATTCCAAAAAAAAAAAAATACCCGACTATATGCTGCTCACAAGAAACTCATTTCATTTAAGACTGAAAGTTATGAGATGGAATAAACTATCCTAGACAAATCAAACTCAATAAAGCAGTAGTGGTGTCTTAGTTTCTTTTCATCTTGTGATAAAGTACCCCATTAAAAGCATCTTAAGAATAAAAGGGTTTATGCTGGATCACAATTCACGGTAGAGTCCACTTTGGAGAGGGAGTCAAATAGCAAGAGGTTGGAGCAGGTGGCTACATCATATCCACAATCAGGAACAGTGAGGGATGAATACATCCTTCTATCCAGTAGGCTTTCTCCATTTTATACAGTTCAGGATCCTCTGCCTAGGAAATGGTTCTGCCTTCCCTCAATTAGGATGGGTCTTTACATAATAACTAACATAATCAATGTAATTCCACATAGACATGCCCAGGAGCCTTTCTCCCAGATGATTTTAGACCCTGCCCAGTTAACACTGAATATTAACCATTGCAAGTGGCAAATTTATGTAAGATAAAGTATACTTTAATCAAAATCCATAAAAGATTTGTTTATTTATAGTTATGTATTTATTCCTATATAATGAAAAAGGATTGAATCAGCAAGAATAAATTATTCTAATTGGATTTGAATTATTCTAATTATATTCTTATTCTTATTATTATTATTATTATTATTATTATTATTATTATTATATAGTTAGCCCTCCAATCCAGAAGCACCCTGATAAATGAAGCAAGTATCAATGGATCTAAAAAGGGAAGAGATTCCCATCAAAGTAAGAGCTAGATATTGTAATGCCCCATTTTTAGCAATGGTCAAATAATAGAAGGAAGAACCCATCAAAACATCAGAAGTAATATTAACTTGTATCCTAGACCAAATGGACTTAACTGAGACCAACAGAGCAGACTAGCACACATCCTTCTCAGTACATGTCATGTTGCTATGATAGATCACACAATAAGCCATAAGACAAACCAACAGATACAAACAAATTGAAATCATATTGCTTTTTCTGGAAGCAATCCAATGAAAGTAGCTATAAATAAGGACAAAAACGTTTCACAGGAATGTGGAAATTAAAGAACTTTCTTTTGAGTAACAAAGGGACAAAATCCTCAAAATCATGTTGAAATCAGTAAATGGAGATACAACATTCCAAAATCTGTAGAAAACAACAAAAAGGTACTAAAAAGAAGACCATGGAAATTAACAGATAAATCTAACATCAAGAAAGTGTCAAATAACTGATTGTGCCCCCTTAAGGAGGTATAAAATAAGAGCAAACCAAACTCATGTGAAGTGATTAGTCTTAGTCAAAAGAGAAAATAAAGGTCAATGCAGAATCAAATGTGAAGGTGGAAATCTAGAAGACAGGATACAAGCTGGGCTCACACAGGCCTCTAATCCCAACTGCTCCCAAGGTTGAACAGGAAAGCAGGAAGATCACAAAGTTCAAGGTCTTTCTGTATTATAGACTGACATTAGTGCTGGCCTGGAGGATGCCAGTGAGACCAAACACAAAATCAAAACATAGAAAAGGGTTGAGAATGTAGTTCAGTGGTAGAACACTTACCTAGCTTGTGCTTAGCATGAAAAAAACTCACAATGCTCTCTCTCTCTCTCTCTCTCTCTCTCTCTCTCTCTCTCTCTCTCTTTCACACACACACACATACACACACACACACACAACCCAAAAACCTAGAAATTTACAAAGCCAAATGATCAGTAAGTCTAAGAATTGGTTCTTCACAAAGGGAAAGTGAAAAGATAATTCTTAACCTGACTAAGAAAAAGAGAAAAGATTCATGAGTTTAACCAAAGTAGTGAAAGATCTCTGAGTAAAATGAAAAAAGAAAACTACACTCATGAAATTACTTATGCCATGGACTAGATGATCCATGCTTTCAGTACGGCCCTTATCATACACCAGTGATGTTATTTTAAATGAAAGATTTATATTTATTTTCATTACTTTAAATTGTGCATGTGTATGTGTGTGTGTGTGTGTGTGCGTGTGCATGTGTGTGTGTGTGTGTGTGTGTGTGTGTGTGTGCAGATGACCACAGAGTCAGAAGAGGATGTCAGATGCTAGAATTAGAGGCAATTGTGAGCCACCAACATGGATGCTGAGAACTGAACTTTGGTCCTGTAGAAGAGCAGCAAGTGCTCATAACCACTGAGCCATCTCTACATCAACAATCACAACAAAAGTCAACTGAAGAAATCAACCCTAAACAATATGGAACTACCCTTAAAACAAATCTGAAACAAATTACCAAAGCCAATTTGAGGGAAAAAAAAAAGAGAGAGATTACATTATCTGAATTCAACACAAAGAAAAGGACACACAGTTGGAGGCCAAGGTGTTGAGAGGGATTTAGAAGGAGATAAGGGATAACAACATTGTGGTGGGTCTGATCACATTTCATTGAAGACATGTACAGAATTCTTGAAGAAAATTATTTTAAAAAGAAAAAAATCACACAAAAAAGCATATTATCAGCATAAAATAGACACATATGCCATAGAATTGGGTAACTGAATAGATAGCCCTGAAGTTATAACATATCAGTAACCAACTGATTTCCAAAAAAAAAAGGTGTTAAGAATGTAAATTGAAGAAATTATCATTTTTTCAACCAGTGTACCTGATTAAACTGAATATCCAGATGCAGACAAAGACCTTTGTCTGTTACCAGTCTCAACATCACCTTAACAGGTTAAAAACCCCAGACCTGACTGTAACTGGAACAAAACAGAGAGCATTATGACATTGAATTGTATGGGTACCTGTTGAGAAGATTTATAAAAAGAAACAAAAGCAAAAGTAGAGTAACATGATTGCATGAAACTAAAAAACTTACAGACATCAGAGGAAGCAATAAACACAGTGAAGAGGAAGCCTACAGAGTGGGAAGAAAAGGAAATTCTACATCCATGAGGGGGTGGCATCCTAACTATGGATAAATTCAAAGAGTCGACAGTGCAAGCATCAAATAGCTGGATGGGAAAATGGGCAAGAGACCGAAACAGAGGTTTCTCAAAGGAGATTTACAAATGACTAATGGGTGGGTGAAGAAAATGCAAAGGGGCTAGAGAGGTGGCTCAGTGGGTAAGAGCGCCTGCTGCTCTTTCAGAGGAACTGAGTGTGGTTCCCAGCATCCCCACCAGGTCGATTAAAACCACTGTTAACTCCAGCTCCAGGGGATTTGACACCCTATTATGGAATCCACAGACAGACAGACAGACAGACAGACAGACAGACACACACACACACACACACACACACACACACACACAGCTTACTCAAATAGAAACATACACACATAAATAAAAATAAACTTTTTGAAAAACTTACTCAAGATAAGGTATCATCAGAGGTGCAATGTGCAAAACAAAACCACAATGGGATGTTCTTAACCCCTGGAAAACAGGCTGTTATCAAAAAGACTAAAGATAAGACGTGCTGGTGAGGATATGGAGGAATGGACTCAGTAATTATCACAGATAAGCAAGTAGTTCCGGTATGGTAATGGAGAGTGGGGTGACTATAGATAGTGTATTAGTGGGATTTGCACTGTTACGATAAAATGCTAGCACAAATGACCTAGAAGGGAAATATATTTATTTTATCTCACAGTTTCTGAGGTATCAGTTCACAGTCTTCAGATACAAAATTCGGGTCAATGATGAGGCAAAGACATCATAGCAGTGGGAGCATGTGGTAGGGGTTGCTCACTTATTGTGGTCAGGAAGCAGAGAGAGGTAGGGGCCCTAAGCTCCAGGCATAGCCCAGGATTCCACTATTTATAGCTATATTTCAAATTCCACTGTTTCCATTGTATCCCTAAAGGGTGCAACTAGCCCAGACCAAGTGGGCAACACATGGTCCTGCGGGGACATTTTACATTCAAGTCCTAACAGGAGATGTCATTATACTGAATATTTCAAAAGCATAAAAGAGATTTTTAAATTTTCATGTATTACAAATGATTGAGGAGATGAATATGTTTAATCTAATTTAGATATTATGCAATACGTGCATGCATTGATCACTTTATCATAATATATAATACGTATATGTGTAATCATATGTATTATGTGTCAGTTCAAACATAAATTTAGGTTGAAAATTTAAACATAAAAATTTGCTTTTGATTTAGCTAATTAGTTACCCATGAATGTGTCAAAATTTCCACACGTCTGTGAATTTTCCTCTTGTTATTGGATTTCCAATTTCATATAATTATGCCCAAAAGAAATTTAATGTATTTCAATTTTTTAAGTTTTGCTTGGATGTTTTCTTTATCACCTGGCATGTGGTCTTTCTTGTAGAAAGATCCACACATTGAGGAGGATGTGTGATGTACTGCTGTAGGATGGAATGTTCTAGATTTCTGGTTGCCCCAGTAGTCTTCAAATGTATCTTAAATGTGATGTTTTCTCATTGATTTTCCTTCTAAGTGATATATTCATTGTTGAGAGTGGACTATTGAAGTTTCCAATAACTGTTAAACCACTGACATTGAGGTTCTCAATGGCAAAGGTTGCTGGAGAACTTTTCAGAAAGGTCCCTGAGGACCCATGGTGGTACTTGCTGCATGATAAAGTTCCCATATCACTCATGCCTTTCCTTCTTCTAGCCATCTGCAGATGCCTGAGAAATAGCAATCTGCTATGTGACCCTTTCTGTGTGTAAAATATGCTATATTTGCCTCTGCTGTATTACTATAGATTTTGAACTGGGTTCTTGGGACTCCCCTGATCTAAATTTGTTGGTAGAGAGGTGAATAATTGGTTTTTGTAGGGTAGTAAAGGTTGAAATTCCCTTCCACATAATCTTGTTGTTATCAATCTCTAGACCATTCATTTACAGAATACAAGCCCTTCAGCAATGAAATAAATACAACTTATGACAAATAAGTATATAAGGGAAGAGAAATGAATCAGATTTAATCAATTCAAAAGAAAGCATAATAAAGTGAAAAGGAAGAAAGGACACATTAGTCACCAGGAAACAAACAGCAAAGCAGTATCCTTAAATCTGACTGTATCAGCAGTCACAGTAAAGAAATATTAAGTGTCGACACCTTCAAGAAAATGTTTAGATGCAAAGAAACATACAAGAAACACACCTGAAATATACAGACAAATGACATTGAAAGTAAAAGAGTACCAAATGTATATGACTATTATCTCAGATCAAAAGAAACTTGGAATAAATGGCTGCTTGATTTCAAAGGGTGCTTACCCTGTAACATCAATGCTCCTATTAGACAACAGATGCTAACAAATAAACATCCCAGTGCCAGGAGTTCCTCTTAAAGGGTTGTTGGCTAATGGAGTCTCAAAGACCCTCAAACCTTGTATACTGTTACCAGTTACAGTGGTTTGAATGAGAAAGGTCCTTATAAGCTCATGCATTTAATACTTGGTCCCCAGTTGGTAGAATTATTTGGGGAGGACTAAAGGGGTGGTATTGTTGGAGGAGGTGAGTCACTGGGTGCAGGGGTTGACATTTCAAAAAGCCTGCACCATTCCTATTGTCTCTCTCTGTGTTCTTCTTGTGGATCAAAATATAAGGTCTTAGTTACTGTTTCAGTGCCATGCCTGCCTGCTTGTTATCATTCTCTCTGCAATAAAGGTCATGAACTCATCTTCTGAAACTGTAAGATGCAAGTGAATCTTCCTTCTATAAGTTGTCTTGCTCATAGTGTCTTATCACAGCAATAGAAAAGCCATTATACTATTGATACACTATTGACATCAATACTATTGATTACTCTTCAGAACTTGATAGATACCATATACTAACAGTACAGAATATGGAGAAATAAAGCTGGTACAGATCTGGAAGCTTCATCCCTACTGGATAACTTTCATAGCCCTGGAAGATGCTATGCAAGCTACTGGAACAGAAAAGTAATCATCAATCATATCCAGCTGTGAATCTCCCAAGTTACAATAATTACTGGCCTGACAAGACTACTGGCTCAATAGTGGCATGGACATCATGGGAGTAACTGGCGACTTCCTAGAATATCTAACAACTTCCTGATTGGATTTAAAGCCTATTTCACATGATGAAGCCCGTAGCTGGCACCATTATTAGTGTCTATGGATATTATTGGTGCCAAGAACCAATGGATAGACATGCCATGGCCCCTAGGGGAGAGCCTACTACTATTATGCTGCTACATATACACAGTATTAAACTGTATCCTAATAACTTATCTTTATACCCAGAGATCCATGCATCTATTAACACTCATCTGAGAAGCTTCTATTTTTAGTAGATTGTGATTAACACGGGGACTTGCAACTGGCCAAGGTTCAGAGAATAAGAGGGTGCAAAGTATTCAGTCCTGAAGAGAACATAAGATGCCACACAGGGATGATTGAAGAATAGGGGGTGGAAATACTGTAGAAGGGCAGTAGATGAATTCAAGAAAATATTATCTTCTGGACATAGCTGTGGCTGAAGTTTTCTCTAGTTCTGCCCAGCCCCACAGATCCCACAGCCACTAATAAAATAATCATTCAGAAGCTTATATTAATTAGAACTCTTCAGCCATTAGCTCAGGCCTACCACTGACTAGCTCTTACATTTAAACTAACCCATAATTTTTATTTATGTTTAGCCATGTGACTTGGTACCTTTTTTCAGTTTTGTCTTCATATCTTGCTTCCTCTGTGTCTGGCTGGTGACTCTTGACTCAGCCTTCGTGTTCCCAGAATTCTCCTCTCTGCTTATCCTGCCTATACTATACTTCCTGCCTGGCTACTGGCCAATCAGAGTTTATTTATTAACCAATCAGAGCAACACATTCACAGCATACAGAGTCATATCCACAGCACTTCCCCCCCTTTTTTTTCCAAAAGGAAGGTTTTAACTTTAACATAGTAAAATTACATATAACAAAACAATTATCAAGCAAGAATTATAGTTATAATATCTAGTCTATTTGTATTTGGCAAAATTAAAGAAGATATCCTATCTATCCTATATTTGTGAGTCTAAGGTTTCATATCTAACTTATCTTTTATCATAACTAAGGAAATTATAACTATTTAGTCTTCGACTACATCAAAGACCTTAGAAGAATATACTATTACCTGAGAAACAGGAGAAGGATGCAAGCAACTTTCGGGAGTCTTGAGAGAGTAGACAGAGACAGCTGGCAGCCTGGACAGTCATCCAAAGTTCCTCTGTAAAGTTGGGGTATCTGTCTTCAGCCTACAGGCCTAGAGTCTCTCAATCACTTCTTTCTGTTTCCTGTAGAATGTCTGGCAGTTTCCTCTGTGAAGCAAGAACCTGAAGGACCATTTTGCCAAGCAAAGTTCAATGGTCATCTTCCTATGGCTCCTGCATGTCCAGTTGATCAAACAGTCCAGGCAAGAACAGTTTCTTGCCCAAATGGCTATTTTTACCAAGAAGAAGATAAACTCCATATACAGTGTCTTCGATGCCCATCCTCCTCTCTGAAGTAAATCAATGCTGCCAGGAGCAGACATGTCTCACTGTCCAGAAAGTCTAAATTTTTAAAACATTTTAAATGCCATATTCTGTAGGTCTTTGAAGTGTTTGAAGATTACCTACCTAATTGAAATATATCTATGTATACCTAGAAACCTTAACATGACTTTAAGTTTGACTATCATAGAAGAATAATTACTAATCTGTATTTTTTTTTTTTTTGGTTTTTCAAGACAGGGTTTCTCTGTGTAGCTTTGCGCCTTTCCTGGGACTCACTTGGTAGCCCAGGCTGGCCTCGAACTCACAGAGATCCACCTCCTCTGCCTCCCGAGTGCTGGGATTAAAGGCGTGCGCCACCACCACCCGGCGTAATCTGTATTTTTTAATTATCCATTACAATATAAATGAGTTACTTAAACATAATACCTCAAACGAGAGTAGAAGTATATATACAGTATAACAAAATTAAGTGTAAACTTGTATCAATAAACTAAAACCCATAGCAATGTAAAACATTTCTAAACAAGTTGTTGCTCTTTAAAAGTAGGTTCATTAATCTACCCTTTCATCCTATCATATCTATACTATCCCCTTTTCTTCTTTAGAAAGAGATCACATTTATAATCAACTTGCTTTAAATAAAAATATTGATTTTTCTCTGTCCCACACCAGAGGGTTCTTCTGATATGGTACAGAAGAATCTCTCAACCTTTTTTTTAGCAATATACTTGGGTTCAGAGAAGAAGTGAGTCAATTCCATCTCCAAAGCCAGCTTGATATATTTGGAAATTTGAGCGTAGTTTTTCATACTACTTCCTGCTAGATGGGGGCACTGTATTCTTATGGGGACACAAAGAAAACTTTAGGATTATGCAATAGTCCGTGAGGCTATATTCTCTTAGCCAGTTGCCTTGAAACTGTTCTGGATGATGGATCATCTGGGCCATAGTGTCATTAGAGACCCTTCAGGAAGTCTTGGCTGGTCAAACCTGATGTATCTTAATTTGGAACAAATCCATAGCCTCTTGCTTTTTGTGGAAAAAAAAGCAGAGCCTCCTTTTCAAAGCAACATATATTTAGATCTAAATTTTGAAGTCAAGGTACCTTTAAAATATACATATTAGTTTAACTGAGCAGCCTTTAAAATCAAATGTCTTTCTGCAGTTAAAAATCCCAAGGACAACACAATCCAGATTTTTCAGCTACACATAGCAGAGCAGCTCCATATGAGCTCACTGCACTTGCAGCAGAACACACAAAATGTGAGCAAGCCCAAACTAGACCACATCCTGAGACAAAGAAAGGCATTGGACACACAATCCCACCTCAACCCCCAACCTATATACCTATTGGCAATTATTAACTGCTAGAAGAGAGGGAGTCAATATTTTTCTAAAACTGTGTAGCCCCTGGTAAGTTGACCATACTCCAGTGGAAGACCATGAATCCTAGGATACTTAGGCAGCATAAATTGAACTTAAATGATGTTTAAAAAACCAAAATGACACAAGGTTTGGTAGAAGAGGGAAGGGAGTAAATCTAGCAAGAGTTGGAGAAGATAGCTGAATATCATCAAACACATTGTATTAAACCCACAAAAAAACTAATAAAATTTGAAGAGGGGGATTTCTAAGTATATAACACTTCCAAGAGTAAAAGAAATGTAATTGTATGGTCTTTCAAAGATATACAAAATCCTGAACATCTATAAACTAGTGTGTTAGTTTTATGTTGTTGTGATAAAATACCATGAACAAAAGAAACTTATAATAAGTTATAATAATTATTTTGGCTTTTCATTTCAGAGGGCTAGCTGTCCACCATCGTGGGGAGGACAGGAGCAGGAAGCTAAGAGATCACATTTTAACTGTGCACAGGAAGTAGAGAACAAAAGTGCAAGAAGTGGGGTGAGCCTATAAACCCTCAAAGCCTGACCCCAGTGCTGGCTTTCTTCCAGCAAGGCTGCACCTCCTGCAGGTCCCATAACCTACCCAAACAAAGTCCAAAGGGGGTGTTCAAATACAGGTGCCTACTGAGGACATTTCTCTTTCAAATCACAACAACTGGTAATAGGACTGCAGTATTCATCAAGATAAATGACGCACACTGGGGTTGGAATCTGGTTGCTAGAAGGTTTGCCAAGCATGTATAAAGTTCTGTGTTCCATCCCCAACACCACAAAAATCCAGGTGTGATCTTGAATGAAAGATCAGAAGTTTAGGTCAGCTTCATGGCTACATAGAATATTCAAGGCCAGCCTAAGAGACATGAGACCCTGTCTTAAATTAAAAAGTAAATAAAACAAGAAATGAAAAAAATAAACTGACTCTTAAGGCAAATAAACAAGTTATAATTACAGCTGGACATTTTTATAATCTTCTCTACATAGATAGATCAGTGAGACATAAAATCAGTCAAGATAGAAACTTCTGGGCCAGAGAGATGGCTTAGCAGTTAACAATATTTGCTGCTCTGGAAAAGGATCCATTTTGGGGGAGTGAGGTTTTCAGTGATGTAACTTCATTTGAGTCACCCATGCTCCTGTAAGTAACCCTAACAATCTCACTGCCTCACTAGATTGGGGTTATTAAGGTAGAATCATTACACTGAGACTTGTCTCAGAAGTAATGTGACTAAGGGTGAAGTGATTGCTGAGGCTGTGCTTCAAAGAACACAAGGGCTTCTACTTGCTTAGTGTCTTGGCTCATCTACCAAGGGATGGTGAATGATAAATGAGAAGGCAACCACTTGGTGATGATAGTGTGATAAGCTCACACAGTGCCACATAATTACATAGTCTCCCAGATGCAGGAATTTTATATCTTACCAGCAAAAAAACCAGCTTGTCTTTCCACAAGGCACCAAGAACCATGACAATGGGCCCTACACATCTGATCCCAAGAGCATCTCCAACTGGTCTTGACCATCTGACTCCAGCAACATCTCCTCTTGGTCCTGCCCAACTAAGCTCATTGGGGAGAAAGCACATGTTGTTCCAAAGAGTTAAGTGTTATAATGGACTGTTAGGAACCTGAAATGCCATCCTATATGACTCTTGTTGGAGAAATGGCTGTGGTCATGCTCAAGGTACTCCCAAATGGGAAGGAAGATCAATAAGAGATGGCCAATGTATCATTCTTAGTTGCCATCTAAAAGGTGAAGTTAGCCACATTAGAAGCTCTGTGTACTCAACATTGGTGATTTTTAAAGACTGTTGAGACAGGTGATTCCACTGTGATCTTATTGAACAAAATTTGAGCAGCAGCAGCAGCAGCAGAACTCCTGGCAGACAGGGTGAGAACAAAGGGCTTGTTTGATCTGTCCCTGGATACAGAGTTTCTAAAGATGTGTGCTATTTTAAAAATCAATAAATTATTTTCAATAAAGCAAAGGCTGAGATTAGAGGGATTTCAGGAGCTCCTTCGTGTATTGAGAATGTGTATTCTTTATTCTTACAGGATGACCTCACGTAGAATGAGTTCCTGTGCTACTACAAGGGGTCATTTACAAAGCAATGCAAAGCACTTTCAGGTTAACCCTAAAGGCAGCCAAAAGATATGTTATCTGACATTTCATTAATTAGAAATTTCTAGAAACTGTAACTTCTTTTTTACCTCAATTCCATTTTTAAGCTAGAAACTGGCCCCTATTTTCAGGGTTAAAGTGAATAATAAGATGGGTTTCTTAGAATTAGGACTTGTCTCAATAAAGAATTAGTATGCACTGTTCTTATAATGTTTAGGGGAAAACAAATTACTCTCAGCCCCACAGGTCTTCTGCTACAAATGTCAACTTTTACATACACTTAGCATAGTTTAAAATGCAAATACCACAGGTTAATATTTAATAGAATACTGATTTAATGGAAATTCTGAAATATCTATCCAGAAGACCTGAAGACTTTTCAGACTAGAGATGAGAATGACCCAGGAGAGCCCTCCACCCCCACAAAGAACTGTTGGGTGACAAGTGGGGAAGGCAGGATCTATAATGGTGAGTGCACCACCTGGCCAGGAGAAGGTCACAGAAGAAGTTTGCTGCAGATTACTAATTAGGGGTTGAATTATATCCCCTCATCCAGCAAATGTGTTCTTTACCGTTAATTATGAGTGAGCAGGTGCTCTGTAAGGGCCCACTGGGACTGAGTAAGAACAATAGAAAATAGTACTTGTCCAAGAGGATGCGAAGCCATGGGGTCAGGGGTCATAAGTAACCATACTGGCTCATCAAAAGTTTTCACTCAGGTCAGGGAGGTGCATCTTTTAGTAAATGCTTGTCATGCAACCATGAAGAGATGGGTTTGATATCCAGAACCCGCATAAGAAACCTGGTATGGTGGTATACACTGGTCATCCCCACACTGATAAAGTACAGACAGGGGCATCCCTGGGATGTGCCCACCAGCCAATTCAGCCTAATTGGCACACCCCAGATCTCAGCACAAGATCTTATGTCAAAAACAAGGTAGACAGTTACTGAGGAATGATACCCAATGTTGCCTTCTGGCCTCTACACACATGTGCACATACACTCACAGACACATAAGCATGTACCTGAACACACATGAACACACACACACACACACACACACACACACATACATATACACACACACAATACACACATACACACACACTCGAGTCTTACCTCCACTTCCAGGCACAATGCTGGCTCCATAGTTGATCCACAGTAGAACTTTTCATACAGTGGATGAATGTCTGCAGGTGTAAGTGACTCATTGCAAAGGACAAAACACACCATTCAATCCCTCCCTTCA
>CABHPP010129857.1:0-46045 GCA_902168425.1 Peromyscus attwateri | reverse complement strand
AGGAAAGGAAAGGAAAGGAAAGGAAAGGAAAGGAAAGGAAAGGAAAGAAAAGAAAAGAAAAGAAAAGAAAAGAAAAGAAAAGAAAAGAAAAGAAAAGCAGAGGCTGCTGAGTATGCTGATCTTTGGTCCAAGAGACTGAAGGAAGCCAAAGAAAAAATGCCAGGAGTGGATTGCCTAAAGATGTTGGTTGTCCTCACTGCGTTCTTCCAATTCTAAGTCTGGGTCCAGTCAAAACTGTTTTAAAGAGTAACAAATAAATAATCAGACCTTGAAAAAGAAGAAAGAAAGACAACTTATTTTCAAACTTTCAAATGAAGGGGAGACAGAATATACACATGTGCCCCAAAAAAAAAAAAATAACCAAACTTAAAAAAACAGAAATCACATAGAGTAGTTTTTCACCTAAGTAAATAAAATTGTAAATTAAAATAACAGAAAGTAGAAAGAAAAGCTTCTTATCAAAAAACTTGAAAATCAGTATTTCTAAAATATCAATAGAAAAGCAATGTTTCTCATAAATATCTTGACTTTTTAATATAACCTCCTTTCATGATACAATTGGAGATGAGTCAAGTTATCAAAAAAAGGCATATCAAGTTGATATTTGTCTGAAGAGGTAAATTAAAAATTTGTAGCCTTGATATTTATTTTTAAATGAGAATTATTTATGTAATTAAACATTTAATCAAAAAGTACAAAAATACTGCCAATAACAAGGCATTGTATAGGGTAGAAATAGATTAACATGTAGAAATTATGAATTAAATAAATTACAGAAAATACAGCAATTGAGTCTTTTTTAAAAGATTTTAGCAGTTCGTGCGTGCGTGCGTGCGTGCGTGCGTGCGTGCGTGTGTGTGTGTGTGTGTGTGTGTATGTGTGTGTGTGTAAAAAGTAGGCATTAGACATTAGAGCCCTGGAACTGAGTGCTGAGAATTAAACCCCAGTCACCTGCAAGAGCAATATGTGCTCTTAATCACTCTCTAGGCTCTCAGTGGATCCTTTTGTGTAGTCCCCTTAGTGACAGACTAGGATCTGATGCATCTGGTTGTAACATTTCTCTGGTGCCCCATACCTATCAAGTTCTTTGCCTGGGATTTCTTTCTTTTCTTCATGAAATCATTTGCTTTTTACCAGGACTCTGCTACCTACTCTCCATGAACGCTCTATTCATACTTCAGGTATTAATATAAATATCACTTTCTTAGACAAACCTTTCTTAACCTATCAAGCCTAGGTCAAGGTAGATTGGATAGATTAGATGGATAGATGATAGATAGATAGATAGATAAATAGATAGATAGATAGATAGATAGATAGATAGATAGGCATATAGAAAAATGGTATGTCGATATATAGGTACATAGGCATAGCCATTGATTTGTGATATACCTTCAAACACTTATGCTGCCTTGAGTTCTTGCTTACATGGTTATTTATGCTTTTGCTCTTTACCATAAAATCCATATAGGTAAGAACAATGTTGATTCTGGGACCCTTCTTTTAGGGTCTAACATGAAGTGACATTTTCGTATATGTTAGTTGACTGAAGAAGAAAATGAAACCTGGTTGGCATTGGCTGTGGAGTGTTGGTGGTGGGAACAAAAACCTTGGAGTTAAAAGGAAAATGGCCCTAAATCCATTTGTACCATTTCACCTCATAGGTTTCCTCATGAGTAAAATGAACAGTGCCCAGACTATAACACTTAAACAAGCACCAAGTGGGGGCACAAGGAGTTCAGCCAAGTGCTCCCTCATGCCAGGTACTCAGATGTCCAGTTATTTTATTCCTCTGCTTTTGCATTTTTCTCTTTTTCTTACAGAATTTTCATACTTAAGCACTTCCTGCACCTGTCTGTGCTCTTCTGGTTGTAAACTGTTTACCCTTTGGATAGAACTGAAGCTGTTTGCCATTTGAAGTGCATAGGAGGTGGTGGCATTGCCACCCTGTTTGACAGACCACTTTCAAGGGCTGGGCTTATCCTGCTGTAGAGCTGGGGTTTACAGACTGTGGTCCTGGGCAGAGAGGCCACCTGTGGCCTGTGTGGATGTCAATGACATGGTGGAGACTTCTGACTTGACCACTCACTCTTTCCTTACTCTCTAAGTCCTCGGCATTTCTATTTTCAGAAAAAAAAAAATGATATATGATGTGCTTGATTATAGATTTGTTTTGTTTTGTTTTACTTTGGATTCACATGCTTATATTGGTCGAGGCTTAGAGCAAAATCTGTTTTTACTGAATTGAGACTGATCAAGGTGTTAGACATTCCCAACTGGCTGAGACTATAGTAAGTCTGGCCCACTTTTTCACGCTTGGCAAGCCTTTGTAAATATTACTATGGCCAAAGACACTCAGTGAAGGAGAACATCTGGATTTCACATGGACCTTAATTACACCTCTCACTCTTATTCTAGACCAGTGTTAGCCCCAGGGAGAAACTTAAGAGTGTGTCTTTGTTAAAAAGTCAGGCATCGTTTTAAGCTAATTGATCCCTCACCATAACTTAAAGATGATGTCTAAACCTTTAAGAATAAACTCCAAGTCCCTAATTCCTGACACTATTTGCTCTTGGTAAGTGCCCCCTGAAGACTTGAACACTATTGATAATTCCAGTAAGTGTTTTCACGATCTTGACTGTGGAGTTAATGTTTAACAAGTTCCAAAGGAACCAATTTCCTGCTTAAGGAAACTTCCTTACCAACTTCCCTAATTGTTCCCAGATGCTCATTGCCCTAAGGAATTGCTAGAGCACAGAAAGGTTGTTAATAAGCCACAGGTGTCAGCTAAGTTTAGTTACCAAGGAAACAGATGTGCAAGAGCGGTACTCAACACCAGGAGACCAGGGACCTCATACACATGAATTTCTAGTGTACCTGTTTTCTTTTCCCTTTTTTCTTTGGACAAATATGACCAAGGACACAGGCAAATCAAGACATGTATCCCTCTGCTTAAACTCATTGAGAACAGGAAATTTTCTAAACCACAATTCTCAAGCATGTTAGCTTCAAGACTCCATTACATTCTAATCATTTCTAAGAAACCCAAAGAAGCTTTTTTATGCAGATTATAGTAATTAACAATTGCTATGTTAGGAATTTAAATCAGTACTTTTGTAAGCCATCTATATAATTCATGTGAAAATAACAGTAACATGATTATTTGTTAATAGAAATAACCATTTTAGTGGAAATTTGTTATATTTTTAAAAAGCTTAGAATAGTGTATTTGTCATATTTCCATGAATTTCTTTAATATCTGGTTTAGTACATAACTAAATTCTCATCTCCACTTCTGAATTCAATCTCTTATGACATAAGGTATTATGTAGTTTCTGGGAAATTTTACTGTACATTCCTGAAAAAATGCAATACATAAAGCAAAGAATATTTTGATATTATAAGAGTAATGTTGATATTATAGAACCCCAAAAGAAACTCAGGGTCTCTAGTGGGGTCACCAAACTAATTTTGAGAACAATTACTCAAAACACAACAGTGATAAAAGCTAACCATTAAATAACAAATAACTTAATCTGAATGAAACAAGAAATAGTGCCATAGACTAAGAGAAAGGTTTGCAAATATTAAGAGAGCGTCTGTGCTCTGAACTTCAAATGTCAACTGCATTAAGGCATCCTGACTGACAAAAAGCTCCAGTCTTCTACAAAAACATATTGTAATGACATCAGGAATGGTCTACCCTACTACTGATTAAAAGTTAGAAAAAACAAGCTAAACATGGTGGCATACACCTTTAATCCCAGCACTTGAGAGACAGAGGCAGGCAGATCTCTGTAAGTTCAAGGCCAGCCTGGTCTTACATAGTGAGTTCCAGGCCAGCCAGGCCTACTTAGTGAGAACCTGTCTCAAAAAAATTAATAATAATAATAATAATAATAATAATAATAATAATAATAATAGAAAAGCAGGAATAACCTATCTGGAGGGCTTAGAGCCAGATCTACTACAGTTTTATTTTGAAACAGTGATTTAGAACTCTGTAAATAGCCAAAAATCAAAGTCTACAGAATTTATTGGCAAAAAGTTTAATATTTTAAAAAAAGTAAGTCAATTTGACAACAGTAATACCAGATACAGAATGAATTTTCACTTGTGGTGTCTGTTTTCCTTTCCCTTTATCAGAGGGATTATGCTTATTGGTTTTCCAGAAGCAACTCTACCTTATGTTCAAATTGCATACATTGGCAGATGCTCATGATGCCAGGAGAGGTACATAAGGATATGAGGTGCTCACAGGGATAAATTATGCCTCTGTCAGATGGTGTGAAGATTAATATTATCTCATCTGTGTAAGGAGCTTTACACAGATGTAAGATATATAGGTTCAAAAAATATAAACTGTTGTTAATGTAGATGTTGCAGAATATTTGTTTATATTGTGAAGGCGCCTTCTGATTGGTTAAATAAAGAGCTGAATGAACAATAGCTAGACAAGAAGAGTTTAGGCGGGACTTCTGGAAACAGAGGGGACTCTGGGAAGGAGTTGCCAGTCAGACACAGAGAGGAGACAGAAGATGCAAAGATGGACGAGAGATAATGCCACATGGCAAAACATAGGTTAAAAAATATGGGTTGATTCAAGTTATAAGAGCTAGTGGGACAAGCTTAAGCTAAGGCCAAGCTTTCATAATTAATAATAAATCTTCATGACATTATTTGGGAGCTGGCTGGTGGGACAGAGAAAGACTCATTACATATGGCATGCAATGTAAAGCCTTGACTATCCAAACATAGGGCCTGAGAAAGCTAAAAAAAAAAAAAAAAAAAAGTTCTGGACAAAGAGCCAGATGTGGATTCCTAGTCCTGTAGTCTCTCAGGCAGGCTGATGCTCAGTGCACAGAGATACAGCTACTGGCTGTTGCCTGGGGGCTCGAGCCAGCCAGAGCCATGTGCCAGTCCCCTGCACTAAGCAGAGCTGCCTGGCTGCTGACATGCCCATTTAAGGTTTGTCTCACAGTCAGAGAATGCTGCAGATGTGCAGGAAATCAGATCCAGACGGAGAAAGCCTCTGAACAGGTAGAGTATGCTTTAAAATATGTTTAGATACTAAAGAAAAAATGGGTATAGACAGTCACAGAAAAAAATGTTTGAAAATAATAAAGTCTTTAAAGAGAGTAAAGTAATACAAAAAAGCAAATAAGCCTTGTAAAGATGAGAAATAAACAGGGCATCTAGGTCCTGAATGGTGCTTTGTTGGCTTTGAATTTTTTAGATGCTAATAAACAAAAAGCAATAGCTGCTGAGAGACATTAGATTATAGAAACTTCTAAATTAAACCAAACTATATATTTTTAAAATGTCTTAACTTCAAAATGGAAGTCAGAAAATGTTGTGTTGGGGAATAGATTGTGTTTTTACTTCCAGAGGAAATGAAAAGCTATGGGTTCCCTTAAAATTAATAAAGATCAGATTTGGCTGGGGGAGACCTCCTGAAAATCCTGGCTACAGACATAAAAGAGAAAAGCCAAAAAAGACTACAGGACAGGTGATGTATATACTGATCCCTCTACTATGGGAACAGTTTTGAGACTGGATGAGACATGCTAAATCTTGATGGCTACAAAATCCTCATGACTTATTATCCTTTCATACGGCATGGATAGAGACTTATGTTACAGTTTTGTTATACAGTCCCAAACGGACTTATAAAGTTGGCAGATGCCTTTTACCTGCTCAAACACAGAAAAAAAAAATCATCTTTAGCTGACTTGTGCACACCACACATTCTATACTTGTGTTAGTACAGATATGTATGTTACCTTTAAAGTTTGTGTGTTTTCAGAAAAAAAAAGAACTAGACACCAGTAAAGACCAGTAGCCCAAGTGATCCAGCCTCTCAGAATGCCTTTTTGCAGTTTCCTCAAAATTTTACAACCAGAACAATTTCAAAGCTGCTAGCTGAGATGATCCAGCCTCGAAGACTACTCTAGCCAGGACCTCAAATAAGCTCTACACTTTCCCATCACACAGAGATTAAACAAAATAAATAAATAAATAATACTGCTAGCTCTCCCAGGACTTGACCTTTATCCCGATTTTCTCAGGGTCTCCCAAAGATGCTGTCACTCCAAACAACAGGAAGCAGTCTAGAAAACATGATGCCCACATTCTCAAGAGATGGGGTGGGTGATTTTGGTCATCCAGTGGGTTATAGATGTTTGTCATCATTTAGGGGGTTTGGTTAAAAGTTGTTACTGGCCATGGTAAGGGAGGAAACTAAACAAGTGAGATTGGATTCAAGGCTCTCTTTCTGAAAAGAAATGGGAGGATACAGAAATAGTAAGATAAAAGGGTAGATTAACTAAAAAGCAACTATTAATCTCAAATGTTTACACTGGTATGGATTTTTATATACTGATACAAATTTAAGGTTATTTTCATTAGAACATACTCTAAATATGTTTCTATTCTTGTTTAATATATGTTTGTATATTGACACAAATTTAAGGTTATTTATATTATACTGTATATATGTTTCTATTCTTGTTTAAAGTATTGTACTTATGCAGCTCATTTAAAAATGTAATATAAAGCTCTAGTCCTTGAAAGCTATTTCGGATAATTAAGAAATACAGGTTAGGAGTAAACTGGGAATGAGGGGGCCAGTGGAGGTTAGGGGATGGGGAATGAGAATATAAGGGAATGGGATGGTCGAGCTGGAACAGGGATGGAGTGGAAAAACAATGAAAGAGATACCGTGATAGAGGGAGATATCATGGGGATAGGGAGAAACCAGGTGCTAGTGAGTTCCCGGGAATCCACAAGGATGACCCCAGCTTAAACTACTAGCAATAGTGGAAAGGGTGCCTGAACTGGCTTACCCCAGTAATCAGATCAGTGAATACCCTAACTGTCATCATAGAGCCTTTCTCCAGTAACTGGTGGAAGCAGATGCAGAGATCCACAGGCAAACACCAGGCCAAGCTCCAGGAGTCCAGTCAAAGAGAGAGAAGAGGGATTCTATGAGCAAGGGGCATCAAGATCATGAAGGAGAAACCTACAGAGAAAACCAAACCAAACTAGTGGGAACTCACGAAATTTAGACCAACACCTGTTGAGCCTCCGTGGGCCTGGACTAGGACCTCTGCATAAGTGAGACAGTTGTGTAGTTTGATCTGCTTAAGGGGCCCCCTGGCAATAGGATCAGGATCCATCTTTGGTTCGTGAACTGGCTTTTTGGAGCCCACTACCTACAGTGGGACACCTAGCACAGCCCTGAGGCAGAGGGAGGGGCTTGGACTTGCCTCTACTGAATGTACCAGGCTCTGCTGACTCCCCATGGGGAGGCCTTACCTTCTTGTAGAAGGGAATGGGGCATGGGTTTTGGGGGAAGGCTGGAGGGGTGGGAGGAGGGAAGAGAGGGATCTGTGATTGGTATGTAAAATAAATAAAAAAGTTCCTTAATTTAAAAAAAGAATTTAAAAAAATAAAGACAGAAATACAGGTTAGTAGTTAGTCATCTGTAATAATCAAACTTGTAGTCATGTTAGATATGTTTTCAAGATAAAACAGAGATATATTTTAGATAGATGAGTGGTCCTCAAACACTTCAAAGACCTGCAGAATATGGTATTTAGGATGTTCTAATAATGTAAGACTTTTCATGATAATGAGACATGTCAGCTCCTAGAAGCATCAATTTACTTCAAAAAAGGATGATGTCATAGAAAAACCTCCATATGGAGTTTGCTTTCAATGTGGCAAAGTTAGCCATTTGGACATGACACTTCCCTTGCCTCGACTGCTGACAGCATGCTGTCCAAACTGGACAAGCAGGGCACAAAAGAAAGCAACTGCCAAACTTTGTCAAGACAAGATAGGACAGTCCTTCAAAATTCCTGCTTCACATAAAAGTCTGTCAGATATTCTAGGCCTGAAGACTGAAGATGGATGCCCCAGTGTTACAGAGGAAACTTAGGTGACTCCACCAGGTGTCTCTGTCATTTCTATAGTTTTCAAAGTTGTTTGCTCTACACTTCCTGTTTACTCAGGTAATATTATATCCGTCTGGAGTCTTTGATGGGGTTAAAGACTAGATAGTTATAGTTTTACAGTTTTCCTTGTTTCTAAATTCAAAAACAACTTACATAAGAGATGTAAAGTTTATAAGGTTAAGAAACATGAAAACTTAAGTTGTTTATCTAAGAAGATGTTTTAAGGTCTAAAAAGATATTTTTAGGATGGTAATATAGTTATGATAGAAAATGGCTTAAGTATAAAACTTTGAACTCTTCAAGATAAGATAGATAACAGAGTAATTTCTCCAAATCTGACAAATACAAATGGACTAGACATTGTGAGTATAATTCATACTTGACAATTGTTCTTATTGCATATAGTTTTTACTGTGTTAGAGTTAAAACCTTTCCTTTTTATTTATACAAAAAGGAGGAAATGGTGTGGGATATTTCTACACTGTGATTGGTTTAATAAAGAGCTGAACAGCCAAAAGCTAGGCAGAAGATATAGGTGGGACTTCCAGACAGAGAGAGGAAGTAGTAGAAGATAATTGAGGTGCAGAGGAAATGCCAACAAGACATGAAGAAAGTCAGACATATAGAATGAAGAAAAGTTCAAAAGCCACATGGTAAAACATAGATTAATAAAAGCAGGTTAATTTAAGTTATAAGACCTAGTAGGACAAGCCTAAGCTAAGACTGAGCTCTTACAATTAATAATAAGTCTCTGTGTCATATCTGGGAACTGGATGGCAGAACAGAGAAAGAGTCTTTACACACATTCTGTTTTGTTTCTCCCCCGTCATATAATTCAGTGACTCCTTGTGCCTTAAATATGACTGTAAGTTCCTTTGCTTAGATCATAGTGTCTTTCATGATCTAGTCATGTTTCTTGCCATCCAAATATTAGATGCAGGTATCACTTAGTATTCAAAAAAATGCTCAAATTTTCAAACACTAACTTTACCTATATGTAAAATTGTTCTTCTTTTTATACAACTAACTCTGGTCTTACAAACTATGACTGCAATGACCTCCACCATTGATGTTCTCTGTAACCTAGTATTAAAGTCTTAAATTGCTGACAACAATTATAAAATTCAATACACTCTCATTGTTTATTTTTTTTCAATTTTTCAATTTTAAGACCTTGAAACAAATGAGTGTGCCAGACCTTCATTTCTGATGTCTACTATGGCAATAAGCACATGATGGATACCAAATAAATTGCCTTAAATTTACAAATATTTATTCAAATGGGATAGCACATACAATCTGTTATTTTGAATATGTAACGATGAAATAGTAGTCACCATTGTGGGTGATGATGATGGTGGTGGTGGTGTGTTAATAGACATAGTAGCAATAGTAAAGGTGTTGGTGATGGTAGTGATAGTTATGGTGATAATGGTGGTAATGATAGGAGTGACACAGTGAGTGTGGCAATAATAATGATAGCGATGGTGGTAGTGGTGATTAATGATAATTGTGTTGGTTACTTTGTCTTGTCACAGTCACAAAGGGCTGACAGAACAACTTAGTTAATAAGAGGTTTTGCTCACAGTTTCATGGAGTTCATTCCATGGTTGCTTGGACTAATACACATGGATCCAATGCTCTCTTCTGGCCTCCACAAGCAATGAATGCTTGTGGTGCACAGTCATACATGAAGGCAAAACACCCATACAAGTAAAAGAAAAATAAATAAATCTTTTTAAAATATTAAAAAGAAACAATAGCACAGAGTAAGAATTCCTATTCTAAAAGGGAAGGATGGGGGTATAAGAGGGGAACATGGGGTCAGAATTAAACCAAACCCAAACATTGGAAACACTGTGTCCTGTAGCTTTATGTACAGCTTTCAGGGTACATAATGGCACAATCTAAGTCCCCAAAGAACTTTGGAAGCCCAACATATATATGGCCTTGCTATCTGCATCTAACATGGCCTGGCTCTTGGACAGGCTCCATTAAGCATGCATATAGCTGTTCTTAGCAGACATTTTAAATGTCTGGCAACTCTAACATGCTGGGGTCTCCATTACAGGTTAGACTTCATCCTCATATGTTGGTTCATTTTCCTTTCAAGGATAACAACCAATGATCCTGGTCCTGCCACTTATTACTGGTTCCTCAATTCTTCCTTTTAAATCTTAAATGAAGCCTATATGCACATCTTGCACAATAGCATTATGTGGACAATAGCAAGATCTGCCAGTATCTTGAGAAGTATCCTAGTTCCCCTAGCTGTGCAGCCTGAGAGCCCGGATAGCCAAACACAGTAAAGCAGCTCCCTAAGTGGCCTTGTATAAACAGGGTGCCCCCAAAGCTCTCTTCTCTAAGTAAAATATTTTAAAAGAATTAAAATCTTTACATTCTTGATCCTGGGATGGATGAAGTCTGCCAGTTTCTAAGATTCATTCAAAAAATGTTTCCTTATTGTTGAAAGTTCATGGGTGCATTTTCCATGTAGTGTCTAGAAGACATGATAAACCAACAGACATCCTGAGAGTCTGGCTCTTGTTATCTTTCCACCCATTCTTCCATGATTTTTCCTGAACCTTAGATGTAGGAGTTGCATGGCATATGTATCAGTTGGGGCTGGGAACCCCACAGTCAATTATATTCTGCATTTTAACCAATTGAGTATTATAGTGGTATTTTATTTGTGCTGAAATGTGATTTTATTTGTATGTTAATAAATAAAGTTGTCTAGGGGTCAGAGCTATTAGCAAGCCATAGGGAAAGCCAGGGTGGTGGTGGTGCACGCCTTTAATCCCAGCACTTGGTAAGCAGAACTAGGTAGATCTCTGTGTGTTCAAGGATACAGCCAGCATTGGAGACACACGCCCTTAATCTCAATACTAACCATAGAAGACCTGGAGTGACCTACAGACAGGCAGTGACGAGACGGTCATGTGGTTGGGTTTACAACCAATGAGAAGGAAAAACAAGAACTCTTTATAAGACAAACGCACAGGGAGTAGCTCCCTTTTCGGAGAGGTCTCTTGTCGGGAAAGGCTAGCTGGCGGAAGGCGGGTAAGGCTCTTAGCTCTGACCTCTTGGGCTTTTATCTTTACATTGGCTCTGTGTTTCTTATTTAATAAGACGGTTGGTTACATCTACAGAGTATCTCTGTAAAGCTCTCCATCTGTTGGTTGTTTAAACAAGGACAGCAAATATGACAACACCATTTGATACACCAATGCAGGCAGGGGAAATTCTACATGATTTCACCCCTAGATGAAGAGCTCCAGGTGGTTAATGGCTGTTGAAAGAGAGATAATTGGTTGTCTCCAAGGACAAACACCCACATAGGTTGTCTAATCCCAAGTCACATGCACATATAAGCAAAGCTAAGTGGACTCAGTAGATTATATATTCATATATATGTGTATACATATATGTATATGTATATACATGTAGCAACAGTTAAAAAAGAGATCATGAATTTGGGAGGAATGACACAGGAGTTAGAGGAGGATAGAGGAGGGCAGGAATGATGTAATGATGTAGATGTAGTGCCCATGTATGAAATTATCAAAAATAAAACTAAGAAGTTTATAAACTTTCATATTGTCCCAGTGGAATATACTTGGTTTGATTTTAGTAATCCTAATCACCTTCTTTTTCTACAACCTTTTGTTGTATCTTTTCTGGATAAATTGCACTTTTCAACTCTCTTTTCTCTCCTGCTCTTGATTCTCACTGCAAATCTGTCTTAAAGTAAATACCAATAACCATGCCATGTGTTGAAAGGTGGGCTGCATTGGAATCCCTCTGTCAGATTAATTAGTCTCACACCTCTAAAATCGGCCTCCCATGAAATCTCAGGTATAGACAAAATGTAGGCAGGTTCTTGACTGTAATACAAATAGATTGCTTATTCCCATCAGAAACCTTTTCACTGTCCACATTTCCACAAATATTATGATCTCCTGAGTTCCCACAAGAATTTCCCAATATACTAGCTACTTTTATCATCACTTTGCAAAAATAAAGAAACAGCGTAAGGGAATAGAGCTGTGTTTAGCTAATAATGTCATAGAAAAAGCATGGTGGTTAAAGCAGCTTGGTCTTCTGCCATGGATTCTAACACGGTGCCACCAGCAAATGGAGAGCTCAGCTAAGAAGCAGAGCTGGACTATAACTTTGGGGGCTCAACTCTAGTGGTCTAAGACAACTAGAAGTTCGTATGTCCTAAAGCTTCCACAGCCTTGAAAGAAGACCCACCAGTTAGAGACCAGGTGTTAAAAACACAAGAGCCCATGTGGTACTTTCCACATTTAAATCATACGCTTCAGTCTGTGGTGCCCATAGGCTCATGGCCGTCCTTATATATGCCGGATTCAGTCAGTCAGACGTCATCAGACTCAAAAACCCCGTCGTCTAAGTAAAAACCCGAAGACTTTTCCAAGATTCAAGGCAAACTCTTACCTGTGAATCCCAGTAAAATAAACATTTTGAAGTTGCATAGACCTAATATAGAGTGATTCAGAGTAAACATTCACTTTCCAAAAAGGGAAAGCATGAGAGAATGGCAAGGAAATGCCAGACCAAAGGAAGAACGCGATCTAAAAGGGTAAAGGTCAAACCCTTCAGGTCTGTGTCCGGAAGTTGGAGCTCGTGGTGACATCATCTGTGTTCTTAGGAGTTGAAGTAGCCCTACTCCTGTGGCCCTGTCACCTCAAGTACCATTGCTTCTCTATTAAGCAAGCTCCATATGCTGCCTACAACTTCCCTATACAGATGTCCCACATCCATAATATCTCCAACATCCTGGGACTCCCCTTTACAGCTCCACACACTGGCCTCTCAAGGGCTTCTCTTCGGGGACTTCAACCTTGCTGCACATTGCCTGGCCTCATCATTTGGGGGGGGGGGGTGTTTTGTTTTTGTTTTGTTTTCTGGAATCTTGGTGTAAGTCTCAATAGCTCTTGCATTCTTTGTGCATGCATAACAGCACTATTTAATGACAAAATGCTGGTTTGAAATGTATCTGGGTCTCCTTTTACCACATCTGCAGTAGCCTTACGGTGCCTATGTGTCTAGAGTAGGGCAGTCTATAAGCTTTGTCTTCTTAGGCACTCTCTTCTTTTTTTTTTTTTTTTTAAGTTTTTCGAGACAGGGTTTCTCTGTGTAGCTTTGCGCCTTTCCTGGAACTCACTTTGTAGACCAGGCTGGCCTCGAATTTATAGAGATCCACCTGCCTCTGCCTCCCAAGTGCTGGGGTTAAGAACGTTCGCCACCACCGCCCGGCTAGGCACTCTCTTTTTAAAGGAAACACTTTCAAATGGATTTTCAGTTTCATACCCCAGATCCTTCTATGGGAGGGGTTCTTGGCCTCAAGCCAGCAGACGTTTTCCCTGTTATTCCAGTGTGAAGTGAGTGAGGTGAGTGGATTCTGTTTAATGGCTCTGATCTCTTTAACCATAGCGGCCACTTTGTCTGCATCTGTTGTGTTAAAGGGATCCAAGCTTCTTCCATCACCGAACTGTACACTTAGCAGAACTTTTTGCCCCATTTTCGCTCAGAATTCTCACTATAACTCTGGACAAGGACCGTAAATAGTAACCATATCATATCGTAAATGTTATGCTGTTTTTGAAATTTACTCCACTAAATAAATTAGGCCAGCCAGTCTCACTCAGATTTTCAGAACATTGGCAGGACACAGCCAGATTCTTTGCCAGAATAGCACATGTTATGTCCTCTAGCCATTCCCAAAAGCATTGCTTCTGCCCTCTGAGCCATCAGAGCCTAGTCTTCACTGACTGCACTTCTCTTGGCATTCTGGCTTTCTGAACGCCAAGCAGAATGGCCCATTAATCTCTGCTTACAACGTCCCAGGGCTTCTCGAGACCACAGCTCCAAATATCCCCACACTCTTCATGCAAAACATTAAGGGAAACAACTCAAAGGAAAGGGGTTTATTTTACCTCACAGTTTCCGAGATTTCAATCCATGATTAGGAGGGTATGGCAGAGAAGACCAAACACTGTAGGTAGAAAGCAAATAGATAAATAAATAAATAAATAATAAAAAGGAAAATATGCCCAGATACACCTCCAGTGATCCATTCCCTCCTGTTAGGTCCCACTCCTAAGATTTCCATAATCTCCAAAATTAGTGCCATCATCCGGGGATGGAGCTTTCAACACACTGTGGTGATATTATGATGATGCTGATGGTGATATCTGTGGTGATAATAGATGTGGTGATGCTGACGATGCTGATGGTGTTTACTGGTGGCCTTTGGGAGCACCTCGTCCAAGGCTGCCTCCAAGGCTGGTTGCCTCCAGGGTACCCAAAAAATCCAGGAATGCAATGAGGACTAGACTTTTTCCATCTGAGGGGTAATAAGGAAACACACACTTTCTGATGGTAACTTTCTCTTTTACTTCATCTTTAAAAAATCTCTTTCTGAAAAATCTATCTCCACATAGCTACATTCTTTACATACAGCTATATATCTCTCTTTATATACATACATCTCTATCATGCACAGCCATATATTTCTATATACAGTTACATCTCTTTTTATATAGCTCCACATCTCTCTTCTATACACATTTTTTCTCTCTACTCTGCTACATTCCTTCATACATTACTACATCATTCACTCACTCTTTACTCACTTGCTGTCCTCTACACACACATTTCTGCCCTACATACACATCTCTGTCACTTCTTACATCTCTCACACTTCTCTTCCTACACACTCAGCTACATCTCCCCACACTTCTCCCTCTGCACATTCAGCTACATTCCTCTTTCAGCACACACACACACACACACACACACACACACACACACACACACACTCCAACAGCCAAACTCTAGACAATTATATATTACATATACATGGTCCACTCCATTGTAATAACACATGATAAATCACACAGTTTCTCTCAGGCTAGGGAGGTTGTGCTGACCGGCCAGTGAGTAACACTTGGCTGTGCATGTAGCTCTAGGTGGTCAGGATTCCCAGACATAAAGTGACATTGAAATTCAGGACTTAAACAAGAAACAGTTAGTTGCCTGAACCTTGAGGTTAGGAGTACACGCAGAAAGTCAACCACTGAGAGGACCTGTACAGGGAGCCATGTCTCAATGTTATCAGCCTGACTTTGGTTCAACGGACACCTGGGAATTTGTCCTTGAGCAAATCATCTTCAGGGGCAACTTAGTCTATTTTGGATTTGCTCTGAGGTCTTAGCAAAATGTGTAAAAGGCTGTCTCTGTAGCTGAACATTTTCCTATGTCAGTCTGAGTTAAGAAAATATCCTAGTATTATTTCTATTCATCAGAATTATACAGCTTAATCAGAAATCATCTTCCTGACTATCCACAGCTAAGTGATAAGTGTACCCAATGTATGAAATATATAGATGAGATAAACACACAAGCAGTGGGAAAACACCCATAGCAGTTTTTAGGGAAGAAATGTAGTGGCATATGAGAAAAATTACAGACAGAAGCAAACAGATTCAGAGTCAGTGACCCCCACAGTCTTTGCCAAGTGGAGGCTCCCCATCAGAGAATTATTCATCTGATAGGTCGACTTGTGGAACATCAGTTGTCATCTGCTGTATTTTCTTGCGACCTCTGCTAAAGCTATTGCTACCAGAATCTCTCAGCAGGTGTTAGTGATAGTAATGGTGATGGTGGTGGTGATAATGGCAATGAAAGAGGAAATACTAGGAAAGGAGATAGCAAAATGAAGATTACTTCAGCCATTCTAGTCTTAAGCCTAATGCCTATTAGGAACATAAAATTTGCCTCTGAATTTTTCACCTGCTGTATTAGTCAGGGTTCTCTGGAGTCACAGAACGTATGTAATGAATTATTCCACTGTCCTTATATAGGCTTCCAGAAAAAGGTGTGGCCCAGATTAAAGGCATGTGTCATCCCACCTCAAGATCTGGATCAAAACCATCTTGCCTCAAGATCCGGCTCACAAGGAGCCCTCCATTTCTGGATTATACTTCATTCCAGATATAGTCAAGTTAAAAACAAAGAATAGCCATAATACCTGACAAACTTTGTTTTGCCTGAAACTGGTGTGATTAATCCTTTTTTTTTTTTTCATGAAAAAAAAATAAATGTTGAAAACCATGGCCAAGTTTAATTCTCAGACTTCCAACATATATGTAAAATGGTGCATCAATTACACACTTGAGCCACTAGGTGGCAGTAAGAATTCAATCTGTCTTCTGGATGGTAAAAGCCATACCAGATTTGATTGAAACTTTTTTGGTTTTGGTTGTTGATGATGATGATGACGACAACGATGACGACAACGACAATGACGATTGCTTTGTAGTCTTGGCTAGCCTGGCATTCCCTATGTAGACCAGGCTGACCTTGAACATAGAGCCTAGAAGCTTCCTTCTGACAGTTTTCCTAGATTTACTTCCTTAGTTCTTGCTATTGTGTCCCCTGGTCTCATTCTAAGCAGGCCAATCTCCAGAAACTGCACAGCTTCACAGGACTCTATTTATCCCCATTATTTATATACCAGTTTATCAACTCATGTCCAGAAAGTACATCTGCACAGCCTTGTGTTAAACCAATTCACAATTTCTCCTGTATTGGATTTTTCACAAGGACTTCAAACACACTGCAGTCTCTCCAATTCAAAAAGACCTCCTTCCATTCAATGCAGCCTATACATAAATTTAGTCTAACACAAAGGACTCTATTTTTAACATTTCCATTACTTAAAAGTACACACAAAAAAGTAAGAAAGAAACCTATATGCTTACAGTGTACCTACAGCTTTTATAATAACCTCTTTCTTATAATAATAGCTTTTGTGCGTGTGTGTGTGTGTGTGTGTGTGTGTGTGTGTGTATCTCATGTTGTGGGAACTAACAGGGAAACTTTCCTTCTAACTCCTAGTTTACACTTTATGGTAAGTAGCATAGAGAACATGCATTTGTAGATCATTTCTAGGCAAATTGTGAACCTAATGGCCAGTCTCTTTCTACCAGTAGTCAGTTTCTTTATTTTGCTATAAATAGGACTAATGACCTCTTAAAGAGAGAAAGAAAAAAAAGTCACCATTCTTCATTTAGGTCTATCCATCTTGTTTTCATTGTAAAAAAAAAAATTCACATAATGAACAATATTGTCAAAATACCTTTCTGGAGCCAGCATCCCTTCCCAGATTTTGCCCTATAATTCTGTCCCCTAGAATTCAGATCACCACTCAGAGCCTGGTTTATAAATCTCAGGTGTCTTGCTTGACTGGTTTCATACAGGCTTCTTAAGTATTACTCACTCAAAACTGGATCCCAATTCCCTACAAATAGTCTTTCCTGTTAATGTTTCATATCTCAATAATTAGAGCCTCTCTACCTGTGCTCCAACCTAAAATATAGAGTGGTCCCTGACACTGCTTTCTCTTCTATCTGTTCCCACCATACAATTCGTAACCAAGTTCAGTCAATTTGATTTCTTAAATATGCATAGAAACATTCTCATTTCTGTTTCCTTGGCCACTGTCTTAGCCTGAGCCAGCATCATTCTTGCCTGGGTGGCAAACATTGCCTCTTCCTTATATATTCCCACCTCTTCATTCTTCCTATCAGTCACTCAGCAGCCAGAATGGTATTCCAAAAGTGCAAATATGGTCATGTCTCTCCTTAGCACGAAGTCTTCCACTATCCAACTACAGCTACTAGGTGAAATGCAGACATCTCACTGTGCCTGAGACTTCATATGTTCTCTTCTGCTCAGCTCTCCATCCCACTCTCTCCTACGCCCTCTACAGATCTTCCTTTTCTGGAATGATTCACATCAAGACCTTTAAATGCTCTGTCCCTTCCTCTTGGATTGTTCTGCTGTCTGTATATGCTAGCCATCTTTCTAGCTTTTCCATCAGCCTGTAAGGCCCTATGCAAAGGTTTAAAATCTCACTTTCTCAATGAATCTTTCCCCTTTCTTGTTAGTCTCTCTTCTGTTCTCCCTATGCCTTCCCAGGAGCAGAGTAGACAAGACCTTCTTGTTATTGCATCATGGTATTCTCTGTTTCCTTTATAACAGTTATCATAGTTGTGAAAATGTTTAAACACCTGTTTAATTTGCCTAAAACAAGTTTCTCTCATTAGACTATCTTTCTTTTCTTGCTGTTCCCATGCCTAACAAAATGCCTATCCACAGGCATTATTTTACAAACACTAAAATCTTCCCTTCACAGGACAGCCCCATTGTGCTTAATTTGTTAAACCCAGTGAGTTAACAGTGACTACAACTCAACAGATATCTAGAGATGGAACATTTAGCAGGATGACTTTGTGGTTGTTATTTATGGGACACCACCAAAAAATGCTTCAGGCCTCTACCACTGGGTTAATAAGCTGTAATGGCATAAAAGTGAGATAAGATCAGTGGCAAAACCAGCTCACAGTGTATGAGGGATCCTCCCCGAGAATGGCACTGATAAGATGGGAACCTTGTCACCATTCTAGAGCAGGAAGGAAGCCATACTTTTAAGAGGCATTCTATTATGTCAGAATAGTCAGAACAGAAAGAATGATGACAGATACATTTAAAGAAACTTTTTGGAGGTGAGTCTTTGTTCTCCTACCCGATCAACCTAGCCTCTAGGCTTTGGGCCCAGGGGCACAACCCCATACCCCCACACACCACCCATTGCAGTCCCAGTTTCAGGTCAGCAGGCAGGTCTCCTGCAGGCAGGCTGGACTACCACCATCCCCCACCCCACCCCCAAACCCACCCACCCTCCGAGATCACACTGCTCCCTGAGACAGAGCCCTCCAGCACCGATTGGACTAAGAGGACCAAGAAAGGCCCCTCAGACACAAACACCACTTGCACTGAGTGGAGGAAGAGATGGGTAGATGCCAGTGCAAAAATAAAGTCAGCAGCATAGAGACCAATATGGCACCACCAGAACCTAGTGATTCTTCATCAGCAAGACCTGAACCTACCAGTGCAGAAGAAGCAGAAGAAATTGACCTTAAAAATGACTTTAAGAAGGTGACAGAGGTCTTCAAAGAGGAAATGAAAAGTTCTCTTATAGAAATAGAGGAAAAGACAAACAAAAAATTGGAAGAAATCAATAAATCCCTTAAAGAAAGCCAAGAAAACCAAGAAAAAAGCAATTAAACAGGTTAAAGAAACAGTTCAAGATTTAAAAACTGAAATAGAGACAATAAAGAAGACACAAACTGAGGGAATGCTGGAAATGGAAAAGCTGAGTAAAAGAACAGGAACTACAGATACAAGCATAACCAAGAGAATGCAAGAGATGGAAGAGAGAATCTCTGGCATTGAAGATATGATAGAGGAAATAGAATCGTCAGTCAAAGAAAACATTAAAGCCAACAAAGTCATAACACAAAACGTCCAGGAAACTTGGGACACCATGTAAAGACCAAATCTAAGAATAATAGGGATAGAAAAAGGAGAAGAATACCAGCTCAAAGGCACAGAAAATATATTAAACAAAATTATAGAAGAAAACTTTCCCAACCTAAAGGATAAATGACTTTGAAGATACAAGAAACTTGCAAACACCAAATAGACTAGATCAAAAAAATAAATTCACCATATATTCAAACCACTAAACATATAGAATAAAGAAAAAATATTAAGAGCTGCAAAGGAAAAAGACCAAGTAACATGCAAAGGCAGGCTTGTCAGAATAACACGTGACTTCTCAATGGAGACTCTGAATGCCAGAAGGTCCTGGACAGACATTATGCAGACACTAAGAAACCATGGATGCCAACCCAGACTACTATACCCAGCAAAACTCTCAATTATCATAGACAGAGTAAACAAAATATTCCAAGATAAAACCATACTTAAACAATATGTATCCACAAATCCAGCCCTACAGAAAGCACTAGAAGGAAAAATCCAACCTAAGGAAGCTAGATGCACCCACAAAAACACAGGGAATAGATAATCCCACACCAACAAATACCAAAGAAGGAAAACACACAACACTACCACCAAAAAATAACAGAAATTAACAATCACTCGTCATTAATATCCCTTAATACCAATGAACTCAATTCGCCTATAAAAAAGACACAGGCTTACAGAGTGAATACAAAAACAGAATCCTTCCTTCTGCTGCATACAAGAAACACACCTCAACTTCAAAGACAGACACTACCTCAGAGTAAAAGGCTGGGAAAAGACTTTTCAATCGAATGGACTCAAGAAGCAGGCTGGTGTAGCTATCCAAATATCTAACAAAATAGATTTCAAACTAAAATCAATTGAAAGAGATCAGGAAGGACATTAAATATTCATCAAAGGAAAAATCCACCAAGATGAAGTCTCAATTCTGAACATTTATGTCCCAAATACAAGGGCACCTACATTTAGAAAAGAAACATTACTAAAACTTAAACTGCACATCAAACCCGACATGCTAGTAGTGGGAGACTTCAACACCCCACTCTCACCAATGGACAGGTCTGCCAGACAGAAACTTAACAGAGAAATAAGAGATCTAACAGATGTTATGACTCAAATGTACTTAATAGATAGCTACAGAACATTCCACCCTAACACAAAAGAATATACATTCTTCTTAGCACCCCATGGAACTTTCTCTGAAACTGACCACATACTCAGTCACCAAACAAATCTCAACAAATACAAAAAAGTTGTAATAACCTCCTGTATTCTATCGGACCACCATGGCTTAAAGCTAGATTTCAACAACAACAAAAATTACAGAAAACCTACAATCTCATGGAAACTGAATACTACTAAACTAAATCACCAATGGGTCAAGGAAGAAATAAAGAAAAAAATTAAAGACTTCCTAGAATTCAGTGAGAATGAATGTACAACATACCCAAACTTATGGGACACCATGAAAGCAGTGCTAAGAGGAAAATTCATAGCACTAAATGCTCACATAAAGAAGTTGGAGAAATCTCACACTAGCAACTTAACAGCACACCTAAAAGCTCTAGAAGAAAAAGAAGCAAACTCACCCAGGAGGAACAGATGCCAGGAAATAATCAAATTGAGGGCTGAAATCAATAAAATAGAAACAAAGAGAACATTACAAAGAATCACAAAGAGTTGGTTCTTTGAGAAAATCAACAAAATAAACAAGCCCTTAGTCAAACTAACCAAAAGGCAGATAGAGAGCAAATACATCCATATCTATCTCCATGCACAAAACTCAAGTCCAAGTAGATCAAAGACCTCAACATAAATCCAGTTACACTGAACTTGATAGAAGAGAAAGTAGGAAGTAGTCTTGAAAACAATGGCACATGAGACCACTTCCTAAATATAACACCAGTAGCACAGACATTGAGAACAACAATTAATAAATGGGACCTCCTGAAACTGAGAAGCTTCTGTAAGGCAAAGGACATGGTCATTAAGACAAAACGGCAGCCTACAGAATGGGAAAAGATCTTCACCAACCCCACATCTGACAGAGGACTGATCTCCAAAATACATAAAGAACTCGAGAAACTAAACGTCAAAATACTGAACAAACCAATTAAAAAATGGGCTACAGAGCTAAACAGAGAATTTTCAACAGAGGAATCTCAAATAGCCAAAAGACATTTAAGGAATTGCTCAACATCCTTAATCATCAGGGAAATGTAAATCAAAACAACATTAAGAAACCATCTTACACCTGTCAGAATGGCTATGATCAAAAACACTGATAATAGTTTTTGTTGGAGAGGATGTGGAGCAAAGGGAACACTCCTCCACTCTTGGTGGGAGTGCAAACTTGTACAGCCATTTTGGAAATCAGTATGGTGGTTTCCCAAAAATTTGGTAGTCAATCTACCTCAGGACCCAGCAATACCACTCTTGGGCATTTACCCAAGGAACACTCTGCTGTGGGATGTTCTGTATGACAAATATGTTAATAAATAAAGCACTGATTGGCCGGTAGCCAGACAGGAAGTATAGGCGGGACTAACAGAGAGGAGAATGGAGGGAACAGGAAGGTGGAGCAAGAGACTGCCTGGAGCTGCCGCCAGGACAAGCAAGATGTAAGGTACCAGTAAGCCATGAGCCACGTGGCAAAGTATAGATTAATAGAAATGGGCTAAATATAAGAGTAAGGGCTAGACAATGATAGGCCTGAGCTAATGGCCAAGCAGTTTAAATAATATAAGAGTCTGTGTGTTTATTTTGTAAGTGGGCTCCGGGACTGGCGGGACTTTGTAGCTGGAGACTGGCGGGACTTGGGAGCTGGAGAGAAGCTCTCCAGCAACAACACTCAATTATACCACAAGGACACATGCTCAACTATGTTCATAGCAGCATTGTTCATGATAGCCAGAACCTGGAAACAACCTAGATGCCCTTCAACTGAAGAATGGATAAATAAAATGTGGTACATATACACAATGGAATACTCCTCACACATAAAAACAATGACATCATGAAATTTGCAGGCAAATAGATGGAACTAGAAAATATCATCCTGAATGAGGTAATCCAGACTCAGAAGGATAAACATGGCATGTACTCACTTATAAGTAGATACTAGATGAAAGGCAAAAGATAACCAGACTACAACCCACAACTCCAGAGAGGCTAGCTAACAAGGAAAACCCCAAGAGGGACACATGGATCACCCTGGGAAGGGGAAATGGATGAGATCTCCATGAGTAGACTGGGCGTGAAGGGAGCAATGGAGGGTAGGGGATGGGGGATGAGAACATAAGGGAACAGAATGGTCGAGCTGGAACAGGGACAGAATGGTAGAGCAATGAAAGAGATACCATGGTAGAGGGAGACACCATGGGGAGAAACCAGGTGCTAGGCAAGTTCCCAGAAAACCACAGGATGATCCCACCTTAGACTACTAGCTATAGTGGACAGGGTGCCTGAACTAGCCTACCACAGTAATCAGATTAATGAATACCCTAACTGTCAGTCATCATAGAGACTTCACTCAGTAACTGATCAAAGCAGATGCAGAGATCCACAGCCAAGCACCAGGCCAAGCTCCAGAAGTCCAGTCAAAGAGAGAGAAGAGGAATTCTGTCAGCAAGGGGCATCAAGATCATGATGGGGAAACATAAAGAGACAACCAAACCAAACTAGTGGGAATTCATGAATTGTGGACCAATAGCTGTGGAGCCTCCATGGCACTGGACAAGGCCCTCTGCATAGGCGAGACAGTTATGTAGCTTGATCTGCTTAAGGGTCCCCCTGGCAGTGGGATCAGGATCCATCCCTAGGGCATGAGGGGGCTTTTTGGAGCCCACTGCCTATGGTTGGATACCTTACACAACCTTGGTCTTGGGGGTGGGGGTGCTTGGACCTGCCTCAGCTGAGTGTATCAGGCTCTGCTGACTCCCCCGGGAGGCCTTGCCTTGGAGGAGGTGGGAATGGGGGTTGGAATGGGGGGAAAGGCTGGGGGTGGGAGGAGGGAGAGCAGGGGGTCTGTGATTGGTATGTAAAATGAATAGAAAAATATTCTAATACTAAAGGAAAAAAGAAACTTTTCACCTAATAGAAAAGAATCAAAATTTCAAATTGTAAGAGCTTGTATTCTCAGGGAACTCTGTAGAAATTAAAACCTAGGCAGATCATACTTTCAATATATATATTTACAGGTACAAAATAGCAAGTGTTCAGTTGACTTTAAGTCATAGGTTTTTCAATAAGTCTTCTTTAACAAACGTTATATATCATGAGGAATAGAACTAAATACCTCTGAAAATATCTGCACTCTGGTTTCCATGGGCTAGTGTATTAATGCATTGCAGACTGGATGACTTAAACAAAAGAAGTTTTTGCTTTACTTTTATGGAGGCTAGAAATTCAAATGTTATTCATTTCGGGAAAGGTATGCAGCCATGGTTCAAGAATAAAAGAAAACAGAAATAAATAAATAATCATATTTGTATCCCACAGTGGGGGTTGGGGACCTACACATTCTTTGACCACTGCAGGGATATATTTTCTTTATAAGAATAATTTCACCAGGTTCCAAAAACAAAAGTCAGAGGGTCAGAGACTTTTGCTGTGAGAGTGTCTCCTCATAATATCAGAAGCCACACTCATAACCCCAATGGCCTGGATAATACAGCTATCAGGACATTTAGATGCCTTTATTCAAAATACTAGTTACATTCAAAATGAATAGAGTGGTATGTGACAATTAAAGGGGACAACAATGACTCCAGAATTGGGCTTTTTCTTAAATCCCTGTAGTCATAGTCAGAAGAAATTAAAAAGCATAAAACCAGGAGAACTCGGCCCACAGGATCAGCTAAGCAGGGCCCACAAGGGCTCACAGAGACTGAAACAGCAACCGTGGAGCCTTCATGGGTCTGCACCAGGCCCTTTGCATGCTTAGCTTAGGAGTTTTGCTGGACTCTATCAATGGGAGTGGGGTTATCTCTGACTCTTTTGCCTGTTCATAGGATCTATTTCCTCCTACTGAGTTGCCTCATCCAGCCTTGGTATGAGGGTACATGACTAGTCTTATTGCATTTTGTTATGCCAAGTTCAGTTGATACCACTGGGAGACCTGCTCCTTTCTAAAGAGAAACAGAGGAGCAGTGGATCTGGGCGTGAGGGTGGGAGGAGGGGAGGGAGGGGAGGGAGGGGAGGCTGCAGTTGGGATATAATGTATAAAAGAAGAATAAATAAATAAAAATTAAAAAAGAAAATCATGACACCAAATAGTTTACTGATTTAGATGTTTCTGGTGTTCTCTTGTACTGAATCCTGATCATCACTAAAGGATGGAGAAGGAAAATAGATGTGCTCAAGTCAGAAGATCACTCTTTTTTTTGGGGGGGGGGGCGTTTTCGAGACAGGGTTTCTCAGTGTAGCTTTGCGCCTTTCCTGGAACTCGCTTGGGAGACCAGGCTGGCCTCGAACTCACAGAGATCCGCCTGCCTCTGCCTCCTGAGTGCTGGAATTAAAGGCGTGCGCCACCACCGCCCGGCCAGAAGATCACTCTTGACATCATGGGACTAGAATGGAGCCTACTAGTTTTTGTGTGATGTTCAGAGAAGCAGAAGAAATTGACCAGGGAAGATGAGGGAGCCAAGTAGACACATAGACACAGCAAACTGAAGATGTGTATTACCTATGGTGCAGATCTATAAAAATGAACGAACAGCAGACAGAGAGTTGAATTGTTCTTATGGACCATAGTCCATTGGCTTTGTCTATTCTAATGAATATATATATATATATATATATATATATATTCTAATGAATATATATACACATATGTGTGTATGTATGTATGTATACATAGGATTCAAAATTATTCCCAAAATAGGTTAAACACACACACACACACACACACACACACACACACAGACACACACACACACTCTATTGGACCAAATATTCAAATTAGCTTCTAATTAGAAGAAAAAGAAACAATATGTACTCCATTCTAAATGTGTCCAGAGTTCCCCAAGGACTACCAAGAGACCAAATCCGATGCAAAAGCAAATAGTCTTTTTATTGTTTCGAGTTAACTCGGGCCTTCCCATCTGTCTGACACAGGTGCAGAGCAGAAGAGACCCCAAGTAGCAATAGGGCAGGGTTTTTATAGGGGGTAAAGCAAGGAGGGGTCTTGGGGTCTACAGATTACATAGGAATAGGCTCAGGATTGGTTTATGCAAGTGGCAATCATGTTAGTAACTTTTAATTGGCTAAGGTTAATTGGAGGTTTGTCAGGGCTACCTTTATCCATTTTGGGGCAGGCCTAGACAAGTCCCAGGCTTTGTCCTTGAGCTGCTGTGGAGGCTGGCTCAGTGGCCCAGGCTTGGTGTATTCTATCTCCTGTCCCTGCTGAGAGGGGCATCAGTGATTAATTGTCTTTTGTTCATGGCTCCTCCTCAGAAACTGCCTACCCAGTCTCAGGAAACTGAAATTGAGGCCTGATCTCTTAGAGAAAATTGAGCAGCCTGTTATGGTGTGTCTGCATGGCCCTTTCACTAAATATATGAACGTGACCAGATTGCATGTGTATGAGTGTTTTGCCTGCATGGCTGTCTGTGCACATGTGCGTGGCCACAGAGGCCAAAAGAGGGTGGCAGATCCCCTAGAACTGTATTTACAGATGGTTGTGAGCTGCCATGTGGGTGCTGAGAATTGAAGGCAGGTTCTCTGGAAGAACAACACATTTTTTTAACCACTAAGACATCTCCTTAGCCTCTTTGCACATTTTTGTTGTTACTTTAGCAATATATATATAAATATATTGACGTGCATTATTAGCCTATGATTATGTGGTACATGATATTTCTTATTGTGCATATATTGTTAATGACCATAACAAAACAATTAGCATTTCTGCTACCTTAGACATTTGTTATTTCAGGTTCGGGGCATTAAAAATCTTATCTACTACTTATTTTTGCAGGGTACAATAAGTTGTCAGCAATGATATTCTACTATACTATTAAAATATACTTTTATGGCATTCACAAGTCAGTGGCAACCAACAGCTGTCCAATTGGACCTAAGGCCCAATCAACAGCATAGAAATCATGCCTGGTAATGGAAACCTAGCCAACTTCCTGGGACTAGTAAGGTCACGGACCTTAGAAAAGAATCTACTCTGACACTTTGCTAGAGCAGCATAATTCCTTTCTACATTCTAAATCTTATCTTATACCCCTCAGTAACCCTCATCAAAGAAGTCTCTCTTTAAGCAAATAGAGACCATCACAGAAATGAGGACTAGTCTGGGCCTCCCAAAAAAATTTGTGGGTTTTTAACTCATACACTTTCATTCCGGAAACAACGAATGTCATCAATACATCTGTTATTTTCTTGATGTTCTGAGTGTTAGTGAGTCTCAATGGACCTTCTGGTCAGTCTAAAGCATTTGTAATCATTTTAAAAAGTAAATCTGTAATAATTATTCAAATTGATGAATACTGGCTGGGGTAGTAGCACAAAGATAGAGAAACTGCTTAACCAGAGTATGTCTGTGAGTTGAATTCACAGAAATGGACAGACAAGCAAACACAGAGACACATACCAGATCGAACTACATGAAATAGTAAGTAATAGATGATAGGTAGAGAGATTAGATAGATAGATAGATAGATAGATAGATAGATAGTAGAGGTAATACATAGAAAGACACCATTCATCCCATCAGATGCACAGAAAATAAAGCATCAAACATGAATATGTGAAATTAGATTTTATTGAAGTGTCATCTCAATGACAACACTGTAAAAAACAACCTGGATATCTAAAATTCACAAATATATGGAGACTGTTAATAAAATGTATATATTTTGTAAAAACAAATGATTAAAGTATTAAGAAAGGGATCCTTTTTCCAAGAATTACTAATCTAAAATAGAGTTTCTTTGGGTGATTTCCAATACCACATGGCTTCTCTGCAACTCAGATGGTATGTAAAGCCACTTTTCTTTCCCATAATTTCACCACAGCCCTTTTCATCTCCTTGTTTCTCAGGCTGTAGATAAGTGGATTAAGCAGAGGAGTAAGCAGAGAGTAAGCCAATGACATCAGTTTCTTGGTGTCTGGTGAGTACCTGGATTTGGGCTGTAGATAAGTCATGCAGGCTGTACCATAAAAGAGGGTGACAGATGTGAGATGAGAGGCACACGTAGAAAAGGCCTTCTGCCTCCCTGTAGAGGCTGGCATCTTCAGGATGGTGAAGAGAATTCGGACGTAAGACAAGAGAATCAACAGGAAGGGGACCATGACAATCAAAATGGTGCCTGTGAAGGCATAGACTTCAAACAGGAACGTGTCTGCACATGCAAGCTCCAGCACTGCTGGAGTCTCACAAGATATGTGATTAATTTTACTAGGACCACAAAAAGGGAAGCTAAACACCCATGTGGTCTGCACAGTAGCCACCATGAAGCCCAAGACCCAGGAGCACATCACCAGTTTCACGAAGACCCTCTTGTTCATAATCATCGGGTAGGACAGAGGATGGCAGATTGCAGCAAATCGGTCATAAGCCATCGCCCCCAGGAGAAAACACTCAGTCCCACCAAAGAGAAGAATGAAATACATCTGTGCAAAACAGCCCCCAAAGGAAATGGTGGCTTTCTGGGTGGTCAGGACCACCAGCATTTCAGGCATGATGGCTGTGCTGAAGCTCGCTTCCACCACAGACAAGTTCTGCAGGAACAGGTACATGGGGATGTGCAGGCTCTGGTCCAGGAAGATGACAGTGACAATGGTAGCATTTCCTGTCAGAGTCATCAGATATATGACCAAGAAAGCTCCAAGGATGTGTGCTTGGAGTTCAGGAAGGTGAGAAAAGCCCAAGAGGATGAACTCAACCACAGAGCTGTCATTCTGCCTCCTCATTGCAGAAGTGGAGTCCTATATTTTCTCAGGAACATAGTGTACAACAAATGAAGTCCCAGTCAGATAGCTCCAACCTGCCTTGTCCCCAGCGCAGAGCTGAAAAGAGGAGACCAACATCACAGTTAGCAACTTGGAGGATGGCTAACCACTTGAATGAATGAGTCCTTGAAATATAAATGGAGAATTCTTGCAAAGAAATCTGAAACATAAAATACTGTCCATTTTCTATCACAGGTTGTATGCTGTGTGGTTTGAAAATTAAAGAGCTTTAAAGTTAATAAAAATGTTTTCTAAAGCCTATTCTAACTCCATACCATCATTATAGGAATCACTTTCTTTATGCAGTATTAGGTAAATATAAAACTTAAGAACGTAAAAATAAAGTACATAAATAAATATTTATGAACCTAACAAAAAAATTTCATAATAACCTAATAATTCAGTTATGGAAATTTTATATACCTTTTAATTACTTCATGGCCTCTTTTTTCATTGATATACATTACATGCATATGTACATTGCATATACATATTATTCCTAAATACAACCTGCTCAGTCTGTATAATGTTGCTTGCATCAATGTTAGATATATTTTTAAAATCCATTGCATTCAATATTGACAGAATTGGATGTAGCTGTTAAAAGTAACAACACTGTATATGAACACATAGAGGAGGTTTATTTTAAATGTGCTTATATTGGGTGATACTTAGTTTGTGTGAATTGGCTTCAAGCTTACTAAATTCTTTGTAGACTGGAACTAGCTGTGGGAGGCCAGCTGGGAGACCGGCTCCCACATTTTACCCTAGGGTACTCTTGAGGAGTGAGGGATAAGAGATTTAGATAGAAGGACTGAGGGGAGGGAAACAGATAGAAACACAGAATAGCCTCGGGAGAGCCTGGATCCTTAACCACGGGCCCCTCTTGTCTCTTCTAAAGGGCTATTTACAGGAATGCCAAGGGGTAGAGCAAAAGACCTCCCACTAGCTCAGCCAAGTGTGGACCCTTCTTCCAATCACCTAGAAACCATGTACATGGGTCGAGCAATCCTTTAACGCAGCTCTGCTGGGTAAAGCAAGCTCAGATCTCACTAGGAAACCTTTGTGGGCCTCCACAACTAGCCACTTCTATTAGAATTTACCCAGAGGTGACATTTTTTGAGGGGTAAATAGCAATGCCATCCTTGTAACCATGATGGCTTAAGAAGAAGCCCACTGAGGGTCATCATAGAGCTGTGATTTGAGAATTTCCACTCTTCCCTCTTTGTCTCTCTCAACTTTCTCCAGTCCCCTCCTATTCCAAAAGGTCATGGAATCATTAATTACACAACAAGTTCTGATAGCGACCAACAATTTTCTAGGCTCTGTATGGTCCCAAACACATTGGAGTCCTGAAATCAATAAAAACTTAGCATGCTACAAGAGACAAGCATGGCTTTTTAACAGGATGCTACTCCAACATACTTCAAAACTCTGGCTTTCACACCTTCTTTTCTTATTACAAAATGTATTTCCATATACAAAAATGTAACCCATCATAAGAATATAACTATGAAAAACAAAGTTTTTGTTTGCTTCTTGGAAATATACACAGTGCCTACAACAGTCCTTGGCCTGTAAGACATATTAAGACAATATTCCTAGCACAATAGAAGGGCTGTCACTCACAGCAACCTGCTGTTCATTCCAAAACAGGGTAGCAAAAGTTTAGAATATTCCCAACACAAAGAAATGAACACCTCAAGTAATAGAAATGCTAGTTGTTTTTATCTGACCATTGTACACATTATAAATAAATTGAAGTGTAGCACTGCAGCTCATAAATACATGTAATTATTATGTATGAATATACATAGAGAAAGAATGTATACAGATATGTACGTACATATGTATGTATGTATGTATGTATTTAAAATCTAAAGAAAAATTAAAAGAATACACCATGAGTGGTAAAGAACAATGGAGCAACTGTTCTCTCGGTAACTTAGAGACGCTAATACCTTAGATAGTTCAGACAAACATAGTGGGCACTTCATCCCTTAGACTTCAGAAAATGGGAAGTGCTGAACTCAGTGACCAAGTGTTCTAGTCAGAAATACTAAGCTATGATTAGTGCACCAAAGTGTTAAGCCTTGAAATTATGTCTGTTCTTCTCTCTGAAAAAAAAAATGAAATTTTCAGACACAAACCTAAAGAGTCAAATGATTCAGCTGTGCCTAATGATCCCTGAGCACTGAGGTGTCTCTTGCAGACAGTCTCCAGCAGTCAGTGAGGAGAACTTGAAAGGGGAAATCTAGTGACAAGCACAGAACACAGTGGCCGCACTTCCTCACCTCGTGGCTCTGTCTCGGTAATCCTCATGCCCTGAAGCCACCTGTTCACAAATATGACTTAGGGCACTGATTTTGTAAAGCTACATGACCGTCATGTGCCTTAGTTATTCTCTCTGCAAAGAACTTGAAATTGCTGCATGTGGATATTCATCTACTCTGTGAAAACTAAACAACCTTGCGCTTGGTCCCTCAGGTGAGAGAGCTTCAGGGAAGAAGCTCAGAGCATCACTCCTCCCTGTGCCCACTGGGGCTAAACCTCTCTTACACAAGAGACCTCACCGTAGCATCTCCCTATAGAATTAAAACAGAAGCAGAATGAACATTGCATGTGGGGATGTATGGGATGAGAATGTGATGTAGAGGATTTCATTAGACAGTATACAGTCTGTGCAGTGATGGGAAACAGTGTTAATGCAAACAGGTCCAAGCCTGTGTAGTAGAAAGCCTTGGCACCCCTGACCCAAGAAATTCTACATTTTCCAAAATAAAAATGGAGATGCAAAAAGTTTTGAGAGAAAAAATACCCTTATGGTTGATCTCGTGTATAGAGGCTGGAGTCAGAAGTCTAGACCAGCTGACTTGACTTAGAGATGCTCACTGAGCAATGCTTCCTTTACTTCATCTATAAAATAGAAATAATCACCATATTCTATTTAATCTGCATCCAACAGGAATTATACCCCACAACTTCAAGGAAGAGATTTTCATTCTCAGAACTCAATCGAAACACTCCTTCTAAATCACTCACTTTAATGGGATGGCATACCCAGGCATGTAGTAGTAGCATGCTTCAGAGATGGGATGTGCTGCCACACATGAATTTTCATTTCCTACAACAAACATATCTCCCAAGGGCTTGTCTTCATACCATTATAATCTGTGTCACCATGTCACTGATGATGTTTGCTAAGTATAAACAATTTGTGAGAAGTCATCAAAATGTAAAGTGATTTATGCCCTTTCTATGTGTATATATTAGATTTCAGGAAAGGGTGCATATGTTGAACACATGCAATAGTGGATAAAAGGAAACAGCAACAATATCAAGACCAAAATATCAATTATTTAGCAGTAGTTTTGAAATGTGCTATGTAATATTCTAAGTTACGTTGTTACTGTTAGAACATGGACCTGTACCTTTAGACCATATCAGGTCTAGTCCCCTGCAGCTCTCTCTGGGACAGAGTTAAGGAGCAGTCAGTAATGTGACTTGACAGCTCTTGGTGTATCCTGGCTCCTCAATGCTCTTTGTCATATAAGCTATGTTGAACTAAATCACATGATGTGAAACTTCCCACCACCCTAAAGCATTACATAAGGCAGATTTTTCCTTTGTTCTGAAGATTGGTCTAGAGCAATGGCTCTCAACCTTCCCAACTGTGACCCTTTAATACAGTTCCCCATATTGTGGGGACTCACAACCATAATTTTGTTGCTACTTCATAACTGTAATTTGCTACTGTTATGAATCATAATATAAATGTCTGATATGCAGGATATCTGATATGCAACCCCTGTGAAAGGATCATTTGACACCAAAGGGTCATGACCCACAGATTTAGAAACACTGGCCTAGAGACTCCTTGGGGTGGGGTGGGGGGTTGTTTGGGGAAGTGCTCTGAACACTTCTTTCTATAGAGACCAGATGAGCCTATCTACCTATCATCTGTCTATCTATCTCTATGTCTCTTATTTTCACTCTTAATGAATTTCCTTTCAAGGTTTTCAAAGTTAAGCCTCTCTTTCCAGTTAAGATCCTATCATGTTTAGGTCTCCATACAGTGTACCACTTCTATCTAATGAGCTTCTCCCCCACCCCAAGCCCCCAACCCCCATCGTGGTCTTGAGGCCTGTTGATTCCAATAACCCTCGTTCCTGCAGGGAATTATGTGTTAGCTTCCTTTCCAGAGGAACAACTCTACTGCTTCTTTATCTGTAACAGTTACCAGAGTTGTTAGAATCAGGATCTTGACAAACCTAACAGACTGGGCTCATCCACTCACCCTCAACAGGCCAATTAAATGATGAAAAGTGGAGAAAGGAAATGTATTCAACATAGCGGCACGGGGAAGAAGAAAAAGAAGGCAAATGAACCTCAAGTCCACCATTGGGGCCTTTACCTGAAGTCTAGAGTTAAATAGAAAGCAAGAGGTATGCATAACTAATCTGTCCTGGCCAGGACATGACCATACTCATCATTATTGTTCAGGCTGCAGTCTATTCTGCAAGATAAATTGAAAAAGTCTAAGAATTAATAGAATTTCTTTCTGCGAGACAAGCTTCCTCTCTGGCTACCACTACCCTTTTTATTCCCCCCAGAATGAGATTTTTTGGGGAAATTTGAGTTTCTTGGAATCCATTGTTTTAATAGTCTTGAGAACTAGAAAAAGGAACAACGTGTCTCTCTTTAAAATAATCTTAACTCTTGCCAGGACAGTTGCAAGTTCACGTTATATAAAATAGTGTTTTTCAGACTGTGCCTTTCCTTGGCTGAAACAGCATTTGACTCCATTTTGAGTGCAAGCAAGGCCCTCTTAGCCCATCGATATGCAATGACGCGCTCTAGGGTGGTATTGGAAGAGGAAGTAAAATAGCTCATAGAAAATGACTGTAGATGCTAAAGAGCTGAATAAAGCCATGTCCTTCATCCACACCTCTGTGTCTATCTTCTGTTAACTTTTCTTGGTGAGACATGAACAAATTTCTATTCACCATAGATAGGGAACTGACAATAAGCCAAAATAACGATTCTACCAAAGTCCAACTTAGTAAACCAATGAGTTTCTTAAGGTTTCTTCCTGGTAAGGGGTTGCTTACAGGAGCAGAAACGACTCAAAGGCAGATGCAGCAGAATGAATAACAACAACCCGGAACAGTGGTATACAGGCGACTAACCAATCAGAGAGTCTCCCTCAGCAAGTGTTCCTGCTTATTTAACCTTAGGGAGGGGTCTTGTGAATCTTGTAACTTCCGGAGATCAATGGGTTGTTGACTTTCCACAGAACTTTTTATTAGTGTGCAACAGGGCCCTAGTTAATGCTTAAGGTGTATAGCCTTGACTATAAGTATTTCATAGGGTGGGCAGCGTTGTCAAAATCTTATCAGTGTGACCATCCTAGAATGATCATTTTGTCCCTGCCCAGGATTTATCTCTGGAGACAAGCAGATCTCACAGAAGCAGTGACTGTGGTTTCCAGTTACGACAGTTTTACCTTTAGCCCATAGAATGCTCTGACTAAGCGATTATCAGTGGCAGTCATTGCTCAAGGGAGAAGGAAGACATTTGCTTCTTCAGGAGACAGGAAGTGGCTCAAGCAAGCAGGCTTACAAAACCAGGGCTCAACAGTTAAAGTGTTTAAAAAACTGTATTTAAATACTTAAACCAATTACTTAACTGTCTTAGAAGCAAAGCTTTGACTTATATTACTTCTATATAATTCTATATTCTCTAAGTGTAACTTACTAGTTAGTACCTTACCATGTTGTGTCTTATAGTAGAAGCAGAGTTACTTAATTTCTTATTCCTGTGTAACAATGTTTTCTAAGTAAGCTTGTTAATTAAAATCATTCTATTTTTATTTAGACAGGTGTTAAAAACTTAATTTAATTGTTTAAAAATTAATATTTCTTCCCCACATCAGTACCTGACAAGGGGATTGAGAAAACACTATAAAAGTCTGTGCCCATAAATACAAAGAGTTAAGGAGTTTACACACAGTAGACACCCTGCCCGAGTGACAAAAGGTACTCCCAGAAGCCACAGGTTGCTAAATGAGAAGTCTAGTACCAGGAGTGGGTTACCCCTCTATGGAAATTGTGGCCAGGGAGGCCCTTAAAACCTTCTCACACAATATATATCTGAGCCAGGCCTACACGGTCCTCACAGGGCTCCTCCTGTCTAGTGCCCCAAGGGTGACACTTTTTCCCCCTAGGTGTTTGCATGCCTCATTGTCCCTCTGTGTCTGCTTCCTGGAGACTCTGACTAGCACAGGTGGTGCTCAGAAGAGCTGATGGAAGTGAGCCTGAAATGGGGTTTGGAGCCGGGGTGTTTACAGTCCTGCTGGTTACAAGGATTTCATCCCAGTGAGGTGTAAATTCAGCTCCTGGAAGGACAGAATAGTTAGTGATAAAAAACCTTCAAGAATAGTAGTTGTAGTGGATATCTGTGCTGTGACCCAGGATATCTGTGCTGTGACCCAGAAGTGCAGCCCTAGAGACTCAGCAGGTAACTGCGCTACCTGCTTATGACCTGCAGTACATGCCCCGGGGCATGACCCCTCAGCTACCCTTAAGACCTGAGATGCTCGTATGCTGTTCTTCTTCCTTCTTTGCTCTCTCGTGGGACTTAGATGCTGGGACAGTCTCAGGCGCAGAAGAACAGCACGGGACTATGCCTCACCTTTTCCAGGACGCTGCAACAGTTCCTCTGTTCTGTCTTGTGAGTTTTCCTTTCTTAATAAATCCCTTTACCCTTTTAGCAGACTCCATGGATTTCTCACTTTAGGTAATTTTGAATTGTGTTCCACTGAGGAAAATTATTTGTGTCTGTCTATGAGGAAACACTACTTTGCTCTAGAAAAAAAAAAATTGCTTTTTTTTTTAAATCTTTCAACTAAACAAACCATGTCTCTAGAAATAAAAATCACTCTGTTGTGAAAGGACCAAGCAGACACCATAACAGGCTGCTCAGTCTTCTCTCAGAAATCAGGCCTCAATTTCAGGTTCCTGAGACTGAGCAAGCAGTCTCTGGGAGGGCCATGAACAAAAGACATAGTCCTTGCAGTAGCTCCCTTTCTGCATGTACTCTGACCACTCAAGGTTCAGCCAATGGTTTACTCTCTGGGACCCTTCATCAACTTAGAGCTATGTGCATGAGTTAGGGACAGAGCCTGGGCCACTGAGTCAGCCCCCTCAGTCAGTACGTGCTAGGCCATGCAGCCTCCATGGCGGCTCAAGGACAGAGCCTGGGACTTGTCCAGGCCTGCCCAAAAATTCCTCTGGACCCCAAACAGTGAAATCAAAGGTTACACACCCTCACACAATCATATGACGCAAAGGTTTTACCACCCTGCTTGTGGTTTTTCCCTTTAAAAACCCCTCATTCTGACAGCTCAGGGCCGTCCTCCTCCACCCGCTGTGTCAAAGTGTTGGACACAGACCAAGTCCGGGCTTGCTTGTAATTAATAAACCCTTGTGTGTTTTGCATCAGATATCAGCTCTGTGGTGGTGTTGCTGGGGTGTCTTGCGACTCGAGCACAACATTTGGTGTCCTGAAACTCTATCCAGGCATATGGCTTATCAAGGTTCTAGGACACTATAGTAACCTGCAAAGAGCAACAGCTATTCTGAAATAGTTTTATTTGTTGTTTGATCGCTTTGTGATGCTGGATATTAAATCCAGGACTTTGAGCATGCCAACGAGTTCTCCATATTTAAGCACCATGCTCTGCCTTGTGTTTTTGTTTTATTTTGTTTTGGAGAAAGCTTGTTTGAGCTAACAGTTGCAGAGGGATGAGTCTGTCATGGTGGAGAAGCATGGCAGCAAGCGGCTGGCATACTGGCAGGAACAGGAACATCCTCAACCACAAGCACAAAGCAAAGCTGGTGAACTGAATGTGATGGACAGGGGCTTCTTACTCTCAAAGCCTGCTCCCAGTGACACACCTCCTCAGCAATTCTGCATCTCCTGCACTTCCCCCAAACAGTGTCACCAACTGGGGAAAGTATTCAAATAGCAGAAACTATGGGGAGTAATTCTCATTTAAACCACCACACTCTGCTCCCTGGGGTCCATAGGCCTTATGTCTATATCATAATGCAAAATGAATTTAGTCCAAATTCATAAGTCCCTGTAGTCTTTCACAGCCTCAGCATTGTTTAAAAGTCCAAAGTCTCTTCTAAGGTAACCCCTTCAAAATCAAAAAGCATGTCACATACTTCCAACATATAATGACACAGAATATACATTTCCATTCCAAAAAGGAAGGATGAGTCATAGTAAGAAATACAGAACTAAAGCAAGAACTGAACCCAGAAGGGAAAACAGCAACTCCATGTCCAATGTCAAAGAGGCTTAGATGGCTCGGCCACTCCAGCTTTGCTGCCTGAGGCATACATCTCTCTCTTGAGCTGGTACCATTCTCTTTATTCTGGCTATGGCATCTCTGACATCTTGGAGTCCCCACTGCAGCTCAGGTTTCACTTTCAGAGCTTCACACAATGGCTTCTCAGGCCCCGACACATGCTGCCTGGCCTCAGTAGCGCTTGGAAACTATGGAAGGATAATTCACAACTGCTTCACCCCTAAATCCTTCATGCCTATAAAGCCATACTATCAAGTTCCTCTATAAGCTTAGATGGACTCTAGTCCTTCATACCTCTAAAGCCAGCACCACATGGATAATACTATCAAGTTCCTCTATGAGCTCAGATGGACCCCAGTCCTTGAACCACATTAGCAGCAGCTTTTGTTTTTGCTTCCTTGGAGCAGAAAACCCTTGGACTTTCTTTCACAAGTTAGAAGCTTAGTTGGATGGTGCCTTGCCCAGAGGGCATCCTCCTGTAGCCAGAGCCTTTTCTCTGTCCCATCTGGTCCCACAGCAGCTTATAAAATAATCACTTATTATTAATTACAAACTATTTGGCCTATGGCTCGGGCTTATTATTAGCTAGTTCTTACATCTTAAATTAACCCATTTCTATTAATTTATGTATTGCCATGTGTCTCATGGCTTTACCTGTGTTCTATTACATCTTGCTCCTCCAGCAGCTCCCAGTGGCTCCCCTGACTCCACCTTCTTCTCTTCTCCCTGTATCTTTGCTTGGATTTCCCACCTGGCTATAACCTGTCTTGCCATAGGCCAGAGCAGCTTCTTTATTTACCAATGGTAGCAAAACATATTCACAGCATACAGAAAGACCATCCCACAGCACCCTCCCTTTTATTTCAGTTCACAGAGGTCTCATTTTAATGGAACTAATCCTAACCATTACAACCTCTCTTCCAACACATGCCTTGGCTGTAACAATATGCTTCCTAATGTTTTTATTTCTTTCCAAGCTGTACATTTTTTATTTCCTTCTGCCCCACTTGTCCTTTATCATCATGGACCTACATTAGCATTATCAATAACAATCATACTAGAGATTCAGTGTTATACTGTCTTAATAGTTCCTCTGCCAAAGTAACTAATCTATTACTTTTTAATTTATCCTTGGGCAAGTTCTTAAGAAGGTGACCAGATTCTTTGCCAAAATATCACAAAAATGGCTTCCCATAACAGTTGCTATTATATTATTTGCTTCCCATTGACATCTACTGAGCCAAAAAAAAAGTGTAGATATTTCTTGAAAACAAATGACTAAAGTATTAAGAGAGGCATCACTTTTCCATGATTTACTAATCTAAGGTAGAGTTTCTTTGAGTGATTTCCAAATACCACATGGCTTTCCAGCAACTCATATGGTATGTAAAACCACTTTTCTTTCCCATAATTTCACCACAGCCTTTTTCATCTCCTTGTTTCTCAGGCTGTAGATAAGTGGGTTCAGCAGAGGGGTAAGCAGAGAGTAAGCCAATGACATCAGTTTTTTGGTGTCTGGTGAGTACCTGGATTTGGGCTGTAGATAAGTTATACTAGCCATGCCGTAGAAGAGGGTGACATATGTGAGATGAGAGGCACACGTAGAAACGGCCTTCTGCCTCCCTGTAGAGGCTGGCATCCTCAGGATGGTGAAGAGAATTTGGATGTAAGACAAGAGAATCAATAAGAAGGTGTTGCATTTATCTAATTATTCTTTATCAGTAAAAACTCAGGAGTCAGATAATGGGGTAAGAACTTGAATGATCAGTGGCAGAGAAGTGATCAGTGAACTCCTATCTTTGTTGTTCCTCCATCCAAAAGGGCTGAGGCCCTGAGCCCCGCCCTACTACTTCCTGTCTCTCTATCTGTCCTCAGTCCTCCAAAACCTCTATAATTAATTTTGGTCTCAAAGAAAACTTTATTGTCAGAATGTGATCAAAATATCACACAACAAAAAGGGAACAATGACATCAAAATGGTGCCTGTGAAGGCATAGACTTCAAACAGGAACGTGCCTGCACATGCAAGCTCCAGTACTGGAGGAGTTTCACAGAAGAGATGGGTAATTTCCCTGTAGCCACAGTAGGAGAAAATAAACACCCACGTGGTGTGCACAGTAGCCACCATGATCCCAGATATCCATGAGAACATCACTAGTTTCACGAAGACCCTTTTGTTTCTTATCACCAGGTAGGACAGAGAATGGCAAGTTACAGCATATCAGTCATAAACCATTGTCTCCAGAAGATGGCCCCTTAAGTTCTGCTGACAGCAGAATTCAACCACTTTTCTAGCCTGAAGTTCCAAAGTCTTCTACATTCCTTCAAAAAGCAATATGGTTAAGTCCTTCATAGCAACACCCCACTCTCTGGTACCAACTTCTATATTAGTTACTTTTCTGTGGCTATGACAAAACACAATGCCAAGGCAACTTACAGAAGAGTTTATTTGGGCTTACGGATCCAGGGGGATAGCAGTCCATCATGGCAAGTAAGCATGGTGGTAAGCCACAGTCAGGACAACAGGAAGTTGAGAACTCACACCCTCAACCACATGCACAAAGCAGAGAATGCTCTTGTTTTATTGAGGCAGAGTTTCACTCTAAAATTCAAGCTGCCCTTGAACTTATGAGAGTAAGCTGGCCTTGAACTTCATAGCTTCCTGCCATGAATTTCCATGTGCTGGGATTACAAGTGTATATCTCACAATGATGGTTAAAATATATAACCATAGCAGGTCATTCTATCAGTTGTCATTTCAGGAATATGCCATAGAATAAATAGGAAGATCACCAAGCATATGAACATTTGGAACTACATGCTTATTGAAGTATTGTCTTAATGGCAACACTCTACAATGACCTGTCTATATTAACAGTACAGAAATTAATCAATAAACTGTTGCTGTATCGTGTGTTATGAAAGCATGTATATCTTAAAAGCAATAGACTGCAGAGTTAAAAGAGAGGGATAACCTGATATGTGTTAAAATATGTTATAAAGAATTTTAAAATATATTTAAAGAATTTTGAATTTTTAAAAATAATTATTTTGTAAAGAATTAAAAAAATTTATTAAATTTTCAGACTAGATTATAAAAATACTATATTAAAAACAAAATAGATTTTTAAAAATTAAAAAATAAAGAGTTGTTTTAGAAAGAAAGAATTAAACATATTCTCATCAAGGAAGTTAGTGTTTTCATATTCTTAATTCATACACAGTTCAATTATGATCTATCTGAATATCACATGACTTCCCAACAAGTCACGTTGTGTGTAAAGTCACTTTTCTTTCCCATAATTTCACCACAGCCCTTTTCATCTCCTTGTTTCTCAGGCTGTAGATAAGTGGATTCAGCAGAGGAGTAAGCAGAGAGTAAGCCAATGACATCAGTTTCTTGGTGTCCGGTGAGTACCTGGATTTGGGCTGTAAATAGGTCATACTAGCTGTGCCGTAGAAAAGGGTGACAGATGTGAGATGAGAGGCACATGTAGAAAAGGCCTTCTGCCTCCCTGTAGAGGCTGGCATCTTCAGGATGGTGAAGAGAATTCGGACGTAAGACAAGAGAATCAACAGGAAGGGAGTCAAAATGATCAGAATAGTACCTGTGAAGGCATAGATTTCAAAGAAAAAAATGTCAGCACATGCAAGCTCCAGCACTGCTGGGGTCTCACAGGAGATGTGATTGATTTCATTAGGGCCACAGTAGGGGAAACTAAACACCCATGTGGTCTGCAGAGTAGTCATCATGGTACCCGAGACCCATGAGCACATCACCAGTTTCACGAAGACCCTCTTGTTCATAATCACTGGGTAGGACAGAGGATGGCAGATTGCAGCAAATCGGTCATAAGCCATCGCCCCCAGGAGAAAACACTCAGTCCCACCAAAGAGAAGAATGAAATACATCTGTGCAAAACAACCCCCAAAGGAAATGGTGGCTTTCTGGGTGGTCAGGACCACCAGCATTTCAGGCATGATGGTTGTGCTGAATCCAGTTTCCACTATTGACAAGTTCTGCAGGAACAGGTACATGGGGATGTGCAGGCTCTGGTCCAGGAAGATGACAGACATAATGAGGGCATTTCCCATCAAAGTCACCAAATAAATAACCAAGAAAGCCCCAAACATCTGCCCTTGGAGTTCAGGATAGTTAGAAAATCCCAAAAGGATGAACTCAGCCACAAAGCTGTCATTCTGCCCCCTCATTGCTGTAGTGGAGCCCTGGGTCATTTTAGAAACATAGTGTGTAAAAATAGAATCACAGTTCTGGCTCCAGCTTCCATTCACTGGAGGAATTCTGTCAAAACACTACAGGATAAGACCATCCTCACAAAATTATCCATTTCAACTCTAGAGAATGGCTAAACATTTGGATTAATGGATCATTTATACATAAAAATGGAAAATAAAGATTCTGGCTTAGATATCTAGTCTGAAAATCATAAAATGTTGTCAAATCCTTTCAAAAGTTGTACACTATATTCTTTGCATTAAATCATACCCCAAAAGTAAAAACAAATAATTTATAATTCTATTTCTGGCCTCATACTATTATTAGAGATCTTTTAATTAACTATATTAAATATAAAATTTTAAAACATGGAGGACAACATGTAGAAAAGATATACTAATCATTTAGTGATAACAGTGTTATGCACATCTGTTTGAGATATTCACTACATTAAAATTAGGGTGTTTTGACAGATTGTGGTCAATATTCCATAGAAACTCATAGAAGGGTTGTACACTAAATTTATCTATATTAGGTGACACCAACATGTTTGAATGAGTTTCAATCTTACTAGTTTCAGCCTAGAACGGAAGTGGTCAATTCTCTTGGAGTTTACCTAAGTGTGATTTTTTTTTTTTAGGACTAAATGCTAGGGTCCCTCCTTGTGACCATGATAACAAAAGGAAATGTCCATCTGGTGGTCATTACAAAACTTTCATCTAAAAGTTTTCACTGTATTCCTCTTGTCCCTCTCCCAAGTTCCTCTACATCAGAAAGTTCATGAAATCATTAAGGACTTACTCAGCAAGCCCTGATCAAGTAGCTACCATTTTCCAGGCACAGTACAGTCACATCTGTTCTGTTAGCTTCTAAAATTCAGTAAGAGTTAAGGGCACTGCATAAAACAGGCATGAGTTTCTAGACGTATGGCACGTATCTCTGACACACCTCAGGTCTCTATCTCTTATCTCTACCTCTACCTTTCCTCTTATTGCCAACTGACATAGTACTTTCATAAATAAAAATCCTACCCCATGCAAGGGCACAACTATGAAGAACAAAGTTTTAGTTGGCTTCTTGGATATATACACAATGCCTGCAACAGTCCCTAGATCATAAGGAACATTAAGACAATATTTCTAGAATAAAAGAAATGGGGGAAAATTTAGGCTCTATCTTTAATGAAAGGGGTGTCTAAAAGAAAGGGGAAGCCAAGTCATAACAGGCTGGGGAAGAATTGAGAAGTAATAAGATGTGGCTTGGGAAATTAAATGAGGGAACCTTTGTGTATAGATGGCAAGAAGAGATAACAATAGTAACCACAGGTTGTCGTGGTAGAAGGACCTTGAGGGTGAGAGAAGAAAGACAGAAGGATGAAGACTGATGTGCTCAACTCAGAAGGTCCTGGGGTGGTGCCACAGGGTTAGAATGGAGTCTTCTAGTCTCTGTGTGATGTTCTGAAACACATAGGAAGTTGACCAAGGGAGATGAGGAAGCCAGGGTCACAAAGAGACACAGCCATTTGAAGATATATAACATAATCTTCAGTGCAGGTCTTTAGGACATTAGTAGAGTAGAAGATAAGTTCTTTTATTCTTGAGTTGGCCTGTGGTCGTAGATTCAAGCCAATTGCCTGTATCAAAATCAATACTTATGCATTTTTGACTGTCAGAAAAAAAAACTCTTAAAATTGGAGCTCAGGTGATAGCTCCGTTGGTAATGTGCTTGCTCTCCAAGCATGAGGACCTGAGATTCAATCACTAGAATCCACACAAAAAGGCTGGCATTGTGGCATATGCTTCTAATCCCAATTCTGAGCAAGTAGAAACAGTAAGTTCCCTGGGACTAACTGGCTAATCAGAGGATTCTAATCTGCAAGCCCCAAGACTCAGTAGGAGGCTCTGTCTAAAAAACAAGCTCCTGAGGAGCATATAACATTGAACTTTGGCCTCCACATGCACGCAAGCACACTGGCAAATGTGTGCATGCACAAACATGCACACACACACACACACACACACACACCCCACCTCGTACAACAGGTAGTATAGTCTCTGGGAAAATCCAAAATTCATGTGTACTAAATTCTAAATGTATAAAAGTGATTGGTTACGAGTTTTTAAAAAATATTTTATTTTTAAAACCTTCATTGGACCAACTAACAATGTACAATAGAATAAAACTGTCCTTAGCAGCACGGTAGGATGGCTGCAGCAGACAATTTATTGTGCATTCCAATACAGCTAGTAAAGATTTGGAATGTCCCCAGCAAAAAGGAAAGATAAACGTCTGAGATGACACAAACAGCGACTGTCCTGATGTGATCATTGCACACTGCACACAAGTACTGACACGCAACTCTGTTCTTCATAAATGTGTGAAATGACTATGAGAAAATGGAAAACAAACGTATTTAAAAGCCACAAGCAAAAGAACTATCGTGAGAGTTAAGATGAACTGACCATAAATGCTTTCTCAATTATTAAAACACTCTTCCATTGTTCTAAATAACTCTAATAGGTAGTATTAAGCAGGCTCTCTTTTCTTCAAGCTTTACCTTGTACATGAAGAAAGGTAAGAGTTGGACTCACTGACCTAAGACACCAGTCAGAACCGTCTAGGATTTGATGGTCAATACATACAAAGTACTTATTCCTGAAATCATTGTCTGCTCTCCTCTCAAAAAAGAAACAAGAAAAAATTAGCAGGCATCAAACCAGAACGTCTCTTGATCCAGATTACTCGGCCACACCTAGTGACCCCTGAGCCCTGAGGTATCTCTCTTCCACAGCATCTCCAGTCAAGAATTGTGAAGGAAATCCTCTAACAGGCACAGCAAGACAAGTAGAGGCTGTGGTCTCTTACTTCATGACTGTCTCTAGGATTTTCATACTACGTAATCAGTAGTTTTAACACTGATCAAAAGTCACTCATAACATGATTTAGTGACTCGGTGCTGTTTTATAACATTATGTAACGTGGATTCATGTGCCTTGGTCAATCTCTCCTTGAAGAACTTGGAATCACTGTGCATAGATCTTCTCATATTTGATATTGTGACTCAAGAGACTCTAACTTGGCCTCTCAGGTGAGAAAGCTCAAGAGAACAAGCTTAGTACTTACTCTTGAAATGTCCATGGGGAATAAATAACTGTTTTACGGCAGACTTAACTTCACCATGACGTCTCCCAATAGGATTTGATAATCAGAGCCTAAATGAATACTGCATAACATGGAAGAAGGGAGGGGTGGGTGAAAGTGTGGCCTAGAGAGAGAGGATTTGGTTAGACAGAATGCACAGTCTATACAATGGTGGGAAGCAAGGCAGATGAGTGGAAGACTCTTGGTAGGAAGCCTGCATGTCCCCACAACCAGAACTTTCACCCGGTCTAGAAGATAATGGAATCACTGAAATGCTTTAGGGGGAAAAATCCTTACAATTGACCTCAGACATAAACTCTTAACTGACTTGACTGGCTTTGAGCTGAACTTCTCTTCTTCTGTTACTTTCTTTCTAAAAGAAAAATACTGTTATTAATCTCATAAGGCATATATAAACCAGGAACTCAGATTCAATACATGCTGGCTAGAGCAGTGGAAGACCATTCACTCCTCCCCAGGAGAGCACAGAGTTAGTTGCATAGGCCTGCAAGTGGGGCCTTGCCGGAATTCAAGGGATGCACACAAGGTTCTCTTTTTCAATTTCGAACCTCTAATTTGGGGGAGGAATTTTCTTTCCAAGAAAGCCTTCCCTTCCTGCATCAATGAGACTCTGGATAAAACTCAGAGATGAGTTCTTTCTAATCTATGTTGTGTGAAATGGACCACTTGTCTTGCAGAATGAGGTTTTCATCCTCAGAATCCACTCCAAGGACACACACACACACACACACACACACACACACACACACACAGACACACACACACACACACACACACTCCTAAATCAATCTCTGTAGTGGGATGACATGTCTAAGCATACATCAGTTACATGCCTCAGGGACAGGAAGTAGCCAAACATAGACTTCCATTATTTCTACCCCAGAATGTCTGTTGAAATCAAGCTAATCTGCACTAAGTTGCTCCATATTGTACAAAGCTATGGATTCTTAGACTGTGCCTTGCCTTTAGAGACCTTTATCCCTATGAGTTCGGGCCAAGGTTCCATTTTACAAGCAGCATTTGATTCCATTTTTAGGATGGGGCATGACTATTCACCTGAGTTCATATACAAATGGCACCATCTGTCCAGTACCAGCCACACAGCACAGACTGATAAATGACATTCTTGGGAGTAGAAAAGATGCCAATCTATAAATTTATCTAGGGGAATTGCTATTGTAGAACTACATGAGTGTATTAAGATCATATAAGGAAATTAGTCCCAATAGATTTCAGAAATATAAGACCAAGAAATAATTTCCTCACCTGGACCCCACAATGATATGAACAATTAAAACTGCAGTGGAGGTGTCCCCTACTAACCTGTCATCTGACAGAACCCACTGGCAGAGAACTCCCAACTTTCCCAGGGGGTTGTTCAGCTCAGCTTGTGCTGTGACAGGAATCTATTCAACTGCTATATGCTAGTCATCCTGTTTACTCCTATGGATCCACCATCCACCCACCTACCCATTCTTCTTCTGATCCCTCTCTTCCCCTTCACCCTCTGTAGCTGAACTCAGCTCCGTAAGTCCCGAGCTAAGCCTGTGACACTCATGACCTCTGCTACTTTCTCAAGTTCTTATCTGCAGCTGTTTTAATCTTTATCTTATCAGCACAGGCTCTACTTACATTTCTATCTGCCTACTTGTGAAACTTTTTGAACTCTGCTATGGCCTTGTAACCCTTTGAAGCTGTTCTATAACCTCTCTAAATACAAAGATATAAATATATTTACTGTGTGGTATGTGCTGTGTGATCGCAGTACATTCCAATACCTTAGGAATTATATGAGAACATTATGCCATGAAAACTGTACCAAGTCAAAACTCAAAGTAGAAAAACTAAAGTTGTAAGGGAAAAAGAAAAAAAGCTAAGCATAGGATGTGAATATTTACTCTAACTTTATTTTTTAAAAAAAAAA